>VYZP01018899.1:30022-101246 GCA_013400635.1 Hypocryptadius cinnamomeus | reverse complement strand
TCCATATTCCAGTTTCCCCTTTGCTCGGGGGTCACTTTGCTCTTTGGGGTCAATCACAGAGGAGCAGCCAGCAGTGCCTCACAGCTCTCAGAAGGGTCGAGCGGGGCCGATTGGGAGCTCTGTATTTGGAACATTTTGTTGTGCTGCTGATACACTGGGTGGGTATTGTTGGACTGAGTGCCAAACGCTCGGCAAACACAGAGCGAGGGGCTGTGATTGTGTAGATAGGAGACAGTGAAACAGTGTGAGGCAACAGAGAATCATTCCTTGCCTTATCTCCTCTGCTCAGTGCACGTCACCACGCCTGATCCCACAGGTCCCAGAGGATGTGGCTGCCAGTGCTGCTGCCTGATAAGGAAGCTCCGTCACATGTGTTCGTACAGTTCCTTTCCTTAATATATTTTGCATAGCCACGACTGTTATTCTGCATTTCTTGTGCAAGAAGACACATGGAAGGCAGCACATGCAATGAACTCTGATTAGAATGCATGTGTAGGCTGCTGCTGTCACAGCATCCACAGCAGGGACCAGGCCTGCAGGCCTGATATTAAAGCATAACATGCAAATTGATGTTTGAGGGGAAGCAGTATGATAATTGCCTCAGAAAAAAAAATTGTCTGCATGAGAAGATGTGGTAAACACTCACCTCTCTGCCTCTCCCTTCCCCACATTTAGCAGCAGAGGTGAGCCTCTGTGGGAGTTTGAAATACTCCACAGAGAGCAGCCTATCCCCAAGGGCACCATTTCCCTGCACATCCCAGGTGAGCTGGGGCCTCTGCTTTCTCCTCCAGTTTCATTAAACTGTAAATAAACAGCAGAGCATTTTAAGGTACTGTCACCTCTCTCCCTGCACATTCCTGTGGCCAAGGTGATCTCCATTGCTAGTGACAGACAATAAACCAAAAAAAGCAAGCTAAGAAAACGGAGGTCATAGCTATGGCCATGTGGGAAGTTTATCCTCTACACATCCTGCACAGAATATTTGTGTGCTTACCCAGGGATATTTCTTGCCTACAGCCATCTAAATAGTCCCTGGTACAGGGGACTGCTGTGCCCCATGCAGGGACACTCAGCTATTGCAAATTGTGCCTGTGCCCAGCAGAGACATGGGCTGGGTTCTGCAGTTCCCTGCTGCAGAGCCCCTGGTCAGCATTTAGACTGTCCAGGGGAAGAAGGGTCAGCCTGTGCTACCTCCTCAGCTGGAAAAGAGGCTGGCTAAGATGTGTCCATCACTCATTCAGTGGCCAGTGTCTGATTCTCAAGTGTGGCTCTTTTTAGGATGAAGCCCCAGCCAGCAAATTTTGTGTGTATCATGTCTGCAGCGCCAGGTGATATCCCTCAGCTTTTGGGCTTTTAGCCAAGGTGAAAACACCACAATATTGAGGAAAGCTGGAGGTCCAGGTCTCATTTAAACAAGAGCTGATGTCTGGGGAAATGCACACCATGGAACAGAGGGGTATTTTGTATTTTCTGCCTTTCAGAACTCCCCTCTGCTGGAAAAGGCTAGAGGCAACTTCTAGACAAGAAATTAGGGAAGGAGATGCTCTGGGCAAGTAAGATGTGCCTATTTATTCATAGATAGAAAAAGGTTTTATTCATCCACTTTTTAAAACATGGCAAAATACCCCATATCTTTTTCTACATCTCAGCATCCCTGTTCAACAACTGGCAGTGCTAAGCCTACTTTTGTTCACAGCTTTTGGGGAAGTTAAATATTTTGATCTCTACCTTTAGATCACAGGGCCCTTGGTGTTTCTTTCCAGGCACCCTACTCTGATCCTAATGGCAGAGGTGGAGGAAATTCTATTGCTTTCATGGGCAGATGGATCAGACTCATTGGGAATTTCAGACCTTGCCTCTTTGTTGTGTTTCATGCTCGTGTGTTTAAGAATTGGCTTATTGTCCAGCCTGCTAATGTTTTCAATTATGTGGAGCCCAATTCAATATCCCTACCTGACTGGGAGGCAGCAGGAGTTGGCTTTTTGTGTTCTCTGACCTAGAGCTGACTCCATTTGCTGCCTATCTGACTAACTAGTGAAGCAGAAAATGCTCACAATACAGCACAATTAATGACAGACTCTGAAAAACACACCAGATCCCAGAGGAGAGGAAGAAATTAGGCTCTTGCACAGTGAAGGAGTTTGTTGATGATGTTTTTCTATTTATAACATTTTGAAGGGCAGGCATGAGTTAGGCTCACTGGAAAATCCTGATCCTTATTTTTTTTCTTAAAATTGGTTCAATTTTTTTTTTAATTGGAGATAATAATATTCAAATTCACTCCAGCTGTGTGGCCCTGTGGAGTGCCAAGAGAGGGAGAGGGTTTTTCTGGCCTTTAACAATCTGTCTCCCTTGGCAAATATGGCAAAGTATTTAAATCTATATAAAATGAGAAATACCCTTTAAAAATAGTTGTCAGTGGTAATATACTACCATCAAACAGGATTTTACAGCAAAGAGACATATGAAAAGATACATCTGGATTGTTGTGTCCAGTTCTGGGCTCCTCAGAACATGAAAGAGCTACTAGAGAGGTGCAGTGGAAGTCACAAAGTTCATTTGGGCTCTGGAGCATCTCCCTTATGAGGGGAAATAAACTGGGGCTGTTTAGTCTGGAGAAGACCAAGAGGAGACCTCATCAATCCATATCAATATCTCCAAGGGATGTCAGAGGACTGACAGACTTTTCAATGGTGCCCACTGACAGCATGAGGAGAAATGGCCAAAATACAAGAAATTTCACCTCAACATGAGGAAAAACTTTACACTGAGGGGGACAGAACTGGAATGGCTGAGGCTGAGAACACCTCAATTCGTAGGAAAACACAAACACTGTGTCAGCAATTACTGATTTCATGAAGTTCACCAAGGGGATGGGTTGCTGTAAGCTCCTGGTCTCCTGTGGTGTGTGAGGTGCCTTTGGACACTGTAAAAGAACCTACAGGAGCAGCATGAGCCCATCAATGTGATGATAGCAGAGGGAACAGGACCCAAGGCATCACAATGAGGTGTGACAAGGAGAAAGTACAGGCACATGGAGCTATCTCAAGGCATGATCTCTGTAAATCAGGAATATATTGACTTATTTACAGTGCCCATCTCTTCAGGCTACTTTAGGAGGAGCAAACACTACTTTGGCAGATGGTCTTCACTAATATTTTTTAAACACTTCCTGCCACATTTAAATATCCAATCTAAATTTTAACTTCATTTCATCTCTACCCTGGAAGGTTTCCCCATGCCCTGTATTCTCCCATAGCAGGGTTCCCAGCCAACATGTTAAAAATAGGTTAAAAACTGTTGTAAAATAGTTGATATATCGTTAAGCATGTACTGTTAGTTTGGTTATTATATTGTAAAAGGGGTTCAAATGGGTAGTTACAAGAAATACAGTACTCAATGTGCCATATACATAGGTTGGACTTGATGACCTTAGAGGTCTCTTCCAACCTCATTATTCTGTGATTCTGTGATTCTGAGATATTACACCTAAGTAAAGTGCACCACCCCCCAGCAAAACGAGCCAGCCTGGACAGAACTGTGATGGGCCAATCAAGCGCCTTAAACCCTCATGCAAATGAAGGATCCAAAAAGAAACCAATCCAAAGGGACAAAAAACAGGATAAAAAGGGGCTTCTGACCTGTCGGAACCCAGGACATCCCTCTGGGTGCCCTGGATGGCTTGTGCCCCTGGCAGGGGCTCGGAGATCCTGGCAGGAAACCAAAGACACTTGGGAATTTGATCTCAACCCATGGAGCAAATTACCAACCTTATATGAAGAATTACAAGTCACAAAAGTTTAAGTAGCATAACAGTAGTTGTCACAGGGTGAAAAATAGAATTTTAGAATTTTTAGAATGGAAGTTTGGAGTTCCAAGATGGAAGAATTTGGGCGTTGCCTGTCCTTCTTCTTTCTCCTTTCTAACCTCCATGTTCTGAGCGATGTTGGCACTTTTAGATTGGTTTAGAATAGAAGTAGACAGTCTAACATAAGTGATAACTATTAAAAAATAATCGTAAATAAAGTGCACATAGTTTGTAGTATAAAGGACAACACCAGCCCTGTGGGAGGGCAGATGCAGAGTGTGTGTGCCTCCAGATCAGACCTCTGCGGGTCAGAAAGAAAATATTCTAGATAACAGAAAATAAACAGCCTTGAGACCAAAAGCCAAAGACTTCTGAGTCCTTCTTTAACAGCTAAGGCAGAGTTAGAAGAAAAGAGACTTTTAACAACAATCTTGAGAGACCTTGATCTCGAAAAGGTTCTGAGACTGACCCACTGAATGTGTGCCGCTCCATCTGGAGCATCGGGGCCGCCGCTGCTGAGCAGCCCCAGCGCCGGCGCTGCAGCATCCTCGAAGGGAGCGCTCCTGCCCGGCCCAGGCCCCTTGCTTTAGGCCTTTCTTTTATTATAATGAATGCTGAAATCACTCCAGTACCGGGAGCCTGCTGTCGTTTTTAACAAACACACAAGTCCTGCTTCACGTCACACATGGGAAGGACACTGCTCCAGGAGGGAATACAGAGCAGCATCATCCATTTTTAACAAACACACAAGTCCTGCTTCACATCACACATGGGAAGGACACTGCTCCAGGAGGGAATGAGAGCAGCATCATCCATTTCTGCCGTGCACTCTGTGGCCACGAACTCCATTCATTGCACGGAGCTGGATGCTGTTCTCAATGATGAGCTCCTGTTTCCCCACAGGCTGTTTTTTCATGGCCAATAGAGCAACCAGATTTTTCAAGCACTGATAAATACATCTGCCCATGATTCAGTAGGACACAGCAGCATCAGTCCCACCTCACCTTGGCAGCAGAGTGCTTGGTGTGTAGTCAGCTCAAAACACACAGCATCTCCTGGTTTTCCAAAGGAATTTCATGTTCTCCCACCTCTGGTGTCTTCAAAATCCAAACCACTTGGCTTTAATTGCAGACTGGAGGAGCTGGACTACTCAAAAATCAGGTCTCAGAGTATCAGGCTGCAAAATGCTAATGTGGATCTTTAACATTTAGTGAGCACTTTTTGAAAAGCAAATATTTTTTATCTTGATAACATTAATTGTAAGGCTAATATCTTTCATTAACCCTCTCTGCAAGCACTGAGCACTGTGCCAGACCAGGGCTATGATAAACAAGAGTATGTCATTTGGCCTTTTTGAACTTTACATCATTTGCATATTTTAGCAGTGAGTTTCTAATTCTCTCCTGTTTACAACAGTTTGTGGGGGTGGTTCTTTGTTTGGTTTATAGTTTTTTGTGGGGTTTTTTTGTTTTGATTTTAATGGTAATTTAGCATCTGAACATATATTTTCATATAAAAAAAAGAGGAAATCTTTCAGAAATTCCAGTTCCTCAACTGCTTTTCCACACTTCTCAGTATTTTATTAAGGAGACATAACCCTGGATCCACGTGGTAACACAGGGCCTTGAGAGAGCCTGTAAATGGATTCTGAATTGATGTTTAAAAGCCTTTTCTTTTTTCCCTAAATGGTACAGGCTAATGAGTTTTAATTCCTTGAAAACCCAGCTACTACAATAAAAAGATATTTTTCTATTACCAGCAAATCATCTGCTTTGGAGACTGGTTTACTTATTTATGTAAGACCTGACCAAAAATGTATTTCATTAAGGCTGCATTTGGTCTTCCAGTAAATTCTAAGGGGTCCTGATGAAGCAGGTTGTACTTTGTAAGCATTCATAAGGAAGGAGAGGTGGAATGGAATAGACATATTAGCCAAAGGGAAAAATCTGAGCATTCATACCAGCACCCTGGTACATACACAATTTCCATGTGCTGAGAGCACTGAAACACCCACAGAGGGGTTTAGGCCCCACAAGAAGAACAGCAGCAGCCAGATCACTCTCAAGACAAGAACAACATTTCAGATCTTAATTCACATTTGGGTTCTTCACCTGAGGGTTGTCTGCCCATGGCAGGAGAAACCCTTCCAGTTTCAAGAACAGAAAGGACAACACTTCTGCCTCTTGCCATCTTCACTGGGAGACAACCTGGAGTGTCAGATGAACAGGGATGAGATGAAAAACCTGCTGTCCCTTAAAGAACAAGGTGTTAAGGAACACTGGGATCCAGCTTGGAGGTCTGGATGGTTTCCAGCTGCGGGTGGGGCAGAGGAGAGCCAAGGAAAGCACTGTGGGAGGGGGACTGAAGCCCTTGATCACACAGCAGAAAAAAGGGATGGATGTGAGGGAAGGACAACAGCCTGTGCTGGAGCCCATGGACCCCTGAGCTGCCCCCAGCAGGATTCCCTCTGGACAGGCAGAGGTGCCTAGGGAGAGCCCTCCATGCAGGGACAAAGGGGTCCTGGGTGCCACCCCCTGCCTTGCAACACAGAGGGGCTGCAGGGGAGAAAACCAAAACTGGAAGCCTCAGGAACGAGATTTATTGCTTGGTTAATGACATCCTTCCCTTCCCAATGACCCCGGTGAAGCAAGAAAAGGCTGAGTGGCTTTATCTTTATTCAGTGCCGTGGTCCTTGTGGGACACTTGAACCTGATTGCATCACTTTCGGTGTCAGCCTCGATAAGATGCTGATTGTGTTTCCCGGTTTTTCCGTGGCAGAGGAGTCCCCCAGCAGCCTGGGTGGTTAATGGGAGCTGACTGGCTCTCCAGTTTGTCAGAGCAGCTCCCTTTGGCTTCCTGCTGTAGCACATTAACACAACAAATTAACATTGTAATTGCGTTTTAACTATTTATCACTGTGGAAAAGGGGGAAAAAATCTAGAAAAAAGGAAGATCACAGGCAAGGGCCCAAGAGACAGGTTAGTAAAGCAAGTCTCTGTCTGCACCTCCCTTCATTTCTATTTATAGCCAGCCATTAAGTTATGCTAATAAACAGCCAGCCACAGGCTATGGCAAATCCCCTGCTCAGACACAGGAAAAGCTGAGTTAAATACATTCAGCTTACTCAACTGCCAGGACCGGTGTGACTGCTACCAAACCCAAAACCAAAGGGATCTAAGGGCAGCTCCAGCACCTCCCACTGACACTCATTCATGCAGCACAGCCATGGCAAAGCACAGCCATTTGGCATTTTTATCATTTTTATACATGCATATGTAAATCAAGCACAGGATAAATAAAACATGGAAATTCCAACAAAATACCCCCTATCAATGGCTCTGACTTAATCAATTATTTTGGCAAAGGCCAATTCACTACAGTTCCTAAACTGATTCATCTGGGAGAAAACAGGCCTTTTAACAAAATAGCAGCATGATGCATCTGCCACCAATTTCTCCAGAGCAATTGGAACAAAAATAGCATTTATTGCAGCTCTCCCTCCCATGCAATTGGTTGTTATTTTATTTCTGTCTATATGCAGGAGTTCCTAAAGGGGAGAGCATCAGGTCCTCACATAACCTATATATTTAATCAGATTATCCAATTAAATAATACAGCCTTAAATGCAAAGTCTGCTATTCCCTCAAGCAGTTCTGGGAATGCTTTCATTGCTCGTTCTTGTGCTTAAAATGTACAAGCAGCACTGGTTTTTGCAGCTATTTTTGGGTATCCAGACATTTGTAAAGCACCCATCACTAATTTTTAGATGCCAATACCTTGTTTTCCTCATCAAACTATGGCAGTCAGAAATGTCACATTCACCTATAAAGTCACAGCACATAAAAATAATGAGTGCCTTTATCTGTTCTGACTGAGCAAACACAGGATGAAAAAGTGATTGTGATGATGGGTTTTTGTTAAGGAAAGAGGGGAATCCCAGCAGGGTGATGTGATTGTTGTCCCCTACAGGGCTGCTGCTTGTGCTGAGCTGCACCCTTGGGATTTTGCCAGCATGTACCTGGCAGAGGAGCAGCCAGGGAGGCTGGATAACCCCCGGGATTCCCTCTGACTTTCCCAGCAGCCAGCACAGTGAGGTGCTGTGGGACTGATTCAGCTCTTGGGGTGCCCCATCCTGGCTGCAGGACTGCAGCAGCTCTGATGCTCCAGCTTTGAGGCTTTCTGTGCCCCTCTGAGCAGACATGTACAGGCAGGGAAAGGTTTCTGTCAACTCTGAGCAGAAAGTGCTGGGGTTTGCAAACCCCCAGAGGAGGATTTCACATGGGGAAGGTCATCATGATGCTACAATAGTGCCCAGGGAATGCTTTTTCCTGCAGGAAACCCTGTGAGGATCATGGCACCCGTGGCTGTTTTCCCTCCCAGCCCCATCCTAGTAAAATATGATGCCTTACTATTGATTTACAGGTTAATCCAGTGTCTCCATATAATTTATTAAATAGGTTACAAGTACTTCCAGGAGAGAGGCAGGGAGGTGTTGGTCTCAGGGAGGTGGAGGAAGCCACACAGTGGTTCAGCAATGCGGATAAGTGAACACAAACACCAAGTGTTATAACACTGTCTTGTCCCATGGGAAAAACTGGGGAACAGTGACAGATTCACCCTAGACTGAGCAGACTCTGCAGCACTGAGCTCCCTCTGAACACCACTCACAAGGTCCAGGGGTGCCAATGGGGCTCCACCATGAGGGTCTGGCTCGGTGCTCAGGAGTTTCTGCCAGTCTGGCTCTCCCAGAGTGCCCATGCTTGGACAGATTTGGAGGTGCTGGTCAGAGCCCAGAACACGTTCTGTGTTCAGTGTCAGTTACATTGCAGCTGTATGAAACAGAACCATGAGCCTGTGTGTGCCACTTCTGAGTCAAACAGATGATTCCCAGCAAATTTTCTTCACCCACAACACCACAAGGTAATAAAATAAATTTTAAACTTTATTAATTAAAGAATCTGTTATATTTCTTTGCTCCTCCCTACCACCCCAGTAAAGCAGGTGAGAGGCATCAACCCCTGCACCAACCCCTGGGCATTCCCCGACTTCCCAGCCCTCCCCTTTCCTCCAGAGAGCAATTGGGTGAAAAGGGGGATATTTTGCAGTCATTAAAATTTCATTTTATTTTTATGCCATTTGAAAAGCTCCCTGGTGAGAGGGGGATTGGCAGTGTGGGGGAGAGCAGAGGCAGCAGGGGTTGGGGAGGAAGCAGGAGGTGTCAAATGCAGTGGCTGCAGGAGCAGCAGAGATGCTGCCTGCTCAGGGCAGGCTTGGCTTCTTGCCAGCCTGCTCTGTGCTCTGAAAAATAGCAAAGCTAATAACCTCAATTACAGCCCAGCCTCTCTGGGGGCTGCTGCTGATGCCTTTGTTTATCTGAGTCCCAACGTGAAAGCAAAGATTGTTTTTTGTCAGCAGGGGCATAGAGACACTGGAGAAATAAACAGCCCATGTCAGGGAAAGAAAGGTCAGAGAATCACAGGCTGGTTGGGGTTGGAAAGGATCTTTAAAAACCATCTAGCTCCAAGCCCCCTGACATGGGCAAGGACAACTTCCACGAGAAGAGTTTGCTCAAAGTGCCATCCAACCTATAGATCCATCCAGCCAGTAGAGATCAGCTACACTTTCTTCCAAAATCCACTTTAAACACTGACAGCTTTAATGCCTTAAATTCTGACTCTTTTGGGCTTGTAAATATTTTAATTTGGCACCCAGAATGCAGAAAATCACCCATAAGGCCCCTATCAATGTCTCAGTCTCAGCTGAAACAGGGACGGGCTTTCACCCTGACCTGCTGTTGCTGTACTGCTGCCCACAGTTCCACTGCAACACTCATAACACATTTCCACTCACAACACTCATAAAAATGGGTCTGCTGGCTTTTTAAAGACGTTTGGAGCTATCCTGTAACAGCAGTTGGGAGCTGATTACCAAAATATTGATTTGATGAGTATGTAAGTTAGAGAGGAATGCCTAGAAGAACCAGGCAGAAAGAAAACCACCCAATGCCTGTTGGATACTGGAGACACTGATGCAACATTGCTGGACTTTTTGCAATTTTTCCTGCTTGATACTACTCTATATTCAGAAAATCTGTAAGGATGGGCTAAAGAAACCACTACCTTCTTCATGAGATGAGGGACCTGAAAACGGAGCATGGCAACATCTATGCTGGGTCAAGAGAAATCCAGCCTGTGGTAAAGGCAAGCTCTGCCTTCCTCACCAGGCAGAATTAACTACGAAAGATTTCACAGAAATGACTGTCACTGTAAAATCCTCCTTGTGTTTAGGGGCTGTTCCTGCTGATGAAATGAGCAGTGCTTTTGTTCATGCGTGGCTGCCCTCTGTGTGTCACAGGACCCTGAGCCTGCAGGCTCAGCCACTCTTGGCTCTGCCAGATGGTCCAGACGGATGGGCCCCCACTGCAGCTGCAATGCAGTTTTTACTGCACTGCAACTTCATTTTCTGTGTAAGAAAAGCCACATCAAGGCTTGCCAGGACCAGCAAAATCTGGTGTTGTCAAGATACAGGTTCTCCCTCAGCAGCCCCTCGCAGCAATACACCTCCAGGTTATATCTGTACAAATTTCAGTGAGGGTGAATTTATGCACTGGGAGTTAAATTTTCTCAATTCCCTGACAAAGCAGAGGAAATCAGCCAGCACTCACAGCCATGCCATGAATCAACTCTGTGCCCTGTGCACAAACACAAGAAACACAAGCTTTGTTCATCTGTAGCAGCATAAATCTGAAAATACACCTAATAATCCCCAGTATCAGGTGTGTGGCGGCTCACCAGATACTGGATGCAGAGAAACAAGACACTTCTTCCTGGCACGAGCCAATAAAAGTGCAATGCCAGCCAGTTCAGCAGCCTGCAGCTGGATGAGTTCTGGGTAACAGGTTACCAGAGTGTGTTAGACCAGGTTTACACAGACTGGTTAAACCCAGCACCCTCACAGCCAGCAGGGCTAGTGGGGCTGTGCTGTTGATATGTTTTGGCTATGAAAAACCAAGATTTAACAAGCAATGTAACAGCTCAGGGTAGATAACCCTGCCTCAGGCTAGGAGTCAAATCTCTCCTTTGCTAAGGGAGCCTGACAATTTAACCTTTGCCTGATCTCACACATGGCTGGCTCTTAAAAAATTACAGTAGAAGGATTGAGAAAGGGGGAGGGGGAGTTATTTTATCTTTGACCTTGTTTGCTCACATTAAATAACCAAACATGGGAGGGTGTGACACAGCCAGGCTGAACCTCTCTGTGGACACACACCGGTTTTTCCATCAGCCACAAAGAGCTGTTGGGAAATGCACATGAACCAGCCATACAAGAGGCACAGAACAAGGCAGGAGTCATTGCCTTGTCCTCACCACAGAGCTGAACATCACCTGAGCCACGCTGGAGAGTGCTGCACTACCAGTGACTGGAGCCTTTCCACCCTGGAACCACCAGCTGCACCTTCCTCTTCAGATCCCTTTTCCTCCTTCAAGGACAGTAAAGATTGCACAGAACTTAGAGCTGGAGGTTTGCCTTGCACACTTTATGTGATTTTTCAGTAAAGTCACAGAAACACCAAACACACATTTAAGTTCTTCAGCCAAACCCTCCCTAGATGCCTCCAGTTCCCAGGACCCTGCGTCCTCTCTGCCTCCACATTGCTGTAGAAACACTTGCTATTGGTGCACTGATGATAACTGGGATATTAATGTCCCAGGCAAAAACAGCCAGAGCAGCAGGAGAAATAGGAGTGGTGCCAGGAATACTGAAAGAAAATCTGAGTTTTGTTTGTGTGGATTTTTTCTATGAAATAATCCAAGAAACACCAAGGTCAGAGAACTGGTCAGCTCCAAGATACCTGTGTGGGTGACAGACCAAATCCCAACTTGGCCTGTCCTCTTGCAGAGGATGTAAATCTCACTAGAGCATCTTTCCTCTTGTCCTTTGCTGGGGAGCAGTTTGTCACATGAGCCCCTTGTCACCTACAGTGGTCCTGACTGGGTTCTGTGAGTCACCAAAAAACCACTTGGCATTAACAGAGGGAGTGACCCAGAGGTGACACCAACCAGCCAGCAACCAGGTTGGAGCTCCAAGGAAATGAGATTTGCAGCAGGTCCCCAAAAGTAGAGGGGCTGGAAGCAGGGCAACACACCCAGCAGCAGCACAAACACTGGTGTTACCAGTGCCAGAGGGAGACCTGGCCTTCGTGTTAAAAACTGGGTGGGTAACATAAAACTCCAAATTCAAATCGCTCTGTTCTTCAAATTAAGGTTCAGCTAAATGTAGGTACAGCAGCTCAATAAGCATAATTAACTAAGCTCCAATTTTTAAGCTTAGGACGTTGCAGACAGCAAAGGATGCTCCCCCTCCAGTCAGATGAGAAGGGAATAAAGAAGAGGGAGCAGTGCAGATGCTGTTGATGTTTCAGGGAGATCTGTGTGCTCGAGGTTGATTAGCAGTTGTCAGTGTCCTTTCTGTGCCAGGAGCAGATAAGCCAGGAGCAGAACACTGCAGGCAGCTGATAGCAGCAGTTCCCACATCGAGGCTTGTGGGGGCTGAGGATGCAGAGCAGGAAAGATCTCCTGGAGAAAACAATTTGTGATGCTGAATGGTTCTGAAGTTTGTGAAGAGTGCCTTGAGCTTACTAAATACAAACATGTCACTGAAATTTTCTTCTCATCCTAGAGAACAGTTTTGTTTTAAACAGAAAGCAGTATCTCCCAAATTCAAACCCAAATTTATTTCAAATGTAATTAATTTGCCAAATACAAATCTTCAACCATGGCTTACGACATAACTACTTACAAACATGCAAGTTTATTCTGGAAAACATCACAAATCTTGTGCTGTCACTCCATATATCACCCTCATCAATAAAGGACATCAACTTCATTAAAATAAACAAGAAAAATCCCCAGATTTAAAACAAAGCAGTCTCTTATGAATTCTCTGCAGGTTTACATGGGAATGTAGGTGACTGGAAGGACCTGTCCATATTTAATTTTTTAAGCCTCTTAAAGAACCCCAAAACTGTTATGCAAAGAACAACAAACCCTGAGTTGCCAAGGGAAATAGAAAGACAGAGTTTCCAAGCCCCAAGCAGGACGAGTGCCCCCAGCCAGCTGGGCTGTGGAGGGGCTCTGCCTTTCAGACAGCATCAAACCCATTTCTGGGTAATAGCCCTATAATTTAGATATCAAACCCAGGCCAATGAGGGCCCAGCAGCCACAATCACCATGTTTTTAGCCATCCAACCTAGCACAGAAACCCTCCAGTAGTCTCCTTTCGTAGCACATTATGTTTAATCACAGGCATAATGGAGATTCAATTTGAGCCTTCAGCTGCATTTTCTTCCTTGTTATTCACAGTGCTGTATTTTCCTCAGCAATAAGCAATTTTCCTCCATTTCATTTTGCATTGATCTGCCTCAAAGGGAGTCTTTTAAGGTTTTAATAGCCCTATGTGGAAGCCCCTGGTCAGTAATGAAGACAGAAACTCGGGGTTTTTACCCAGGAAATCGAATTGCACAAAGCAACTGCCAAGAGAGCACCAACTTCTGTTGTTCTCCTGCAGAAAACATCCCTGGAAGTTTGACAGGTATTTGCAGCTATTTGCCAAGATTCAAGAGCCCAAATCCCACCATAAAGTGTTGCTCCAGCACAGGCAGGGGCTGTTCAATCTGATGCTCTCTCAGGGTGCAGTGACCACCCAAATGTTTTGTTACCAGAGGTCTGGGCTTCATCTCCTTGCTCTGGAACCTCCTCCAGCCCTTTCTCAACAAGCAACCTCTTTGAGCAGCATCAGTAGTCTTAACTGTTTAAAAAGAAAGTTGCCAAAATATGAAATTAATCCAGGCTGTGTAAATACACAGCTTCCCCCTAATTGACTCTTTAAATGCACCTGTGTCAATGCAGGCACCCAGCAATGTATCAGCTTGCAGGGCTGAAAGGTCTGTTCCCCCCCAGAGGCAGCTGGGCTAACATTTCATAAATTACAATCATGTTTTCCTTTTCTGTTAATATTTTCATTCCAAAGGTCATTTACCACACACACACACACACTCTCACAAAGCTGGGGAAGGTGAAGGAAGCTGCTCAATTCCCAGGCACAGGAGTCAGTCACTCCATTAATGAAGCAAACCTACAATCTTACTACAAAGATATTTCTATCTGCACCTGGCTGGAAAAGGCTTCAAGCTGTGGATCAGCTTGTGTCTAACACCCAGGCTCTGGGAGCAAGTGCAAGACACCTCTCTGCACATACCTTGGGCTGTCAGGGTGTCAGATCATCAGCAGGGCTTGGAGCAACCTGCTCCAGGGGAAGGTGTCCCTGCCCATGGCAGGGGTTGGGTGGAAATGACCTTTTAGGGTCAGCCCCAACCCAAACCATTCTGGGATCTCTTCTGAAGCTCAGTGCTTCATTTGGGCACCCCCCTCCCACACTGAGGCAACCAAGCCTCAGTCAGCAGGAGCTGCTGCAGCCAGCCTTGCTCAGCAAGCTCTCACAGGGGATCTCTCTTTTTTCCTGGCAGGCAAAAAGGATCAGGCTACACAGCAGCCATGGGGCAACACCAAAGGAGGGACCCCAAAGGTGATGGGAGTGCTGAGCCTGCCCCAGCCTGAGCTGGGGTCTCTCACAAGGGGTGCTTGATCCCAGGAAACCTGGTAGTGTTTGGGTGCAGAGAACATGGTTTATACACACAGATCTGAAGGCCTCCCATGGTTAATACCCTTCCTGAAATTTCTAAGGAACATAATATTTTCTCTGACTATTATCATATTAGCCTGAGAAGGCTTCTGTGTCCCATCCTAGAAGGTGTCAGGAGCTTAATATTAATTAAATAGTAGATTTAAGGTTATTTCTCATAATCACAGCTGTGATTTGAATTATTGCTTGATGATATTCTACTTTGGCCTGCTCACTGCTTTTGATTAATTATTTGCATTTGCTGGTTTATAACATCCATGCATTGCTTCAGACAGAGTCATCTTTTTTGATTCTAACTGCATTATATTCTCTGGTCAGATGATGGATTGGAGTTCCCAGCATACCATAAACAGCAGCCTGTCCATGATATGTATCTATATCCCATATTCACTCCTCAGCATATCCTGTATTCAATCATCCTTATATTCATTTCTCCTGATATTATTATTATTAGCCTTAGGGAACTTGTTTTATAGGCTATTTAGTTTGAATTAAGCATGTATGCCAGTCACTTCTTGTTTCCAGAAGAACACAGATGATAAATGGTAGGATTTATGCCTGGACTCTGCTTTGGACTAATTCCCATCTTTACTTATATTTAAGTATTATTACTATTAGGAAACCAGTGTTATCGGGACCTTCCATGCACACATTTCACAAGCTTGTTAGTGGGTTCATGAGGCACAATTGGAAAATGCATTTTCTTTCTACCAACTTTCTGATTTAACCAAATATGCTCTCAAGACAATGAGGACTTTTGCCATTTTCCCCCCATACAGCTCACTGCTACTTCCCAAAACTAAATTCCTTGATTGATCAAGATATTGATCATATTTCAGCCACCATTCATCTTCATATTAAATTGTCTACACATTGAGACTTACTGAAATTTTAATTATTTTTTAAATTAAACACACTTGGTTATTTAGGAACAATTGAGTGTCTAGACTCTTACTTGGGACAAGTCTTTCTCTCAGCTTTAATGAGACCAAATCAGATAAGCACACACAGTCAAATGGCCACATGTGCAAGTGAAGATGGAATACTCAGCCATATAATCCAACATTCCCCCACACTCAATGCAGCCACCTTAGATTTTAGTGCCTTATCCCCTTCCCACAAGCAAAGCACACTTCAGATGACACAATGCTCAAATTGCTCCCCATTATCCCTCCACTTTCTCATCTCACAAGTGACTCATAGAAATGTCCCTGGGGATTTTGGGAGTTGCTGGCATCCCTGGTGACAGGGGAACAGCCACAGCCTGCTCTGCAGCCCTTTGGAGCAGCAGTGAGTCACCAGCCCCTGCTCCTGGCCCGGAGCCCACGTTTCCCTCCAGCCCTGAATGGGCCAGGCTGCAGAGGGACAGCACGGGGGATGTCACTCCCCTGCTCTGCCCCGTGACTGCACAGCCACAGTGACTTCTGTGAGCCACAATTCAGGGTTCTCTCCAGCGTTTGTGTGATGGTTTTGCTTTGAGTTTCCAACTGATACTAAAAAAATCCCTGCACTTACCCCCTTTCTGGAGGCATTTGCTGCACTGTGACAGCCTTTGGCACAGCAGTGTCACACACCATCAGCCAGAGCTGTACATTAGTCAGCCCTGCTCTCCCAAAATAGAAGTGAGCAGCCTGATGCACGCAAGTGGATTATGAAACTATTTTGTCACATCTGCACTGGGAGATTAAAAGCTGACAAATGATTATCATCATGGAAATGGGTTCTCCAGCAAGGTGAAGATTGGAAACTGTTGGGACATCACCACCAGAGCTGACGACTGCCGAGACTGGCAGATTATCTCCTGTCTCCATCATTTTTACATATAATTCCAGCTACCTGACCAGAGATTAGGGCAGGGAAGCCTAAAATAAGGTATGACTCTATTTTTCAGACAGAAGTTTTCCTTCAGTATGCAGCTGACAGGATATTTGGGAAGGAAAATCAAACACAGAAATCATGTACTTCCAAACCCAGATAGGAAGCAAATCCTCTGTGAGCCAAAACATGAACAGACAAGAAAAAAAAGCACCCACAATCTTTGCCTGGAAATATTACTATGAATTAAGACTATAATTCTCTCTCTCTGCAAATCTTGCAAATGTAAGTAGCACATCTGAGCAAAATTAATCCCCAGATGCTGCAGGATGGCTTTAAATCAAGGGAATACAAAAGCAGCCAAGCAGCAGGCAGCAGTGCAGGCTCTGGTCAGCTGATGCAGCAATGCAGGCATCCCTCCTCCCCTCACTGAGACACCCTGCCAGCCCCTGGTCAGTCCCTGCAGCCAAACCATCAAGAGATGACTCAGAAATGGCTTTGAGAGCAGAGACACGCTTGAGGATAGGACTGCAGGAGGATGAGGCACAACACATTCTCCCCACTTAATCCTTGCCAGTGTAAGCACTTTTCTTATGGAAGCTTTACAAAATCAAGTCCTTGAACCAGCAGGGGAGGGAAGTGTGTCCCTGTGCATCACTGCCTCCTGCTGCAGGTGCTCTCAGGGCCAGGGCAGTGTGTGGGCACTGAGCAGGAGCAGAGGAGGGGATGGCAGCTCAGGGTCCATCACATTTCTGTCTCATTACCCTGCCAGCTGCAGCACTCTCATGGGAGAGATCCTTGCCCAGAGTCCTGGCTCATTGGGTCAGAGATCGTGGGCTTCAGGGCAGGAGGGAGGAAGGAGGCGGGGGTGGAGATATTTTTATGCCTGACCTTCCTGAGACATTCAGGAGCTGGGGTTTGTTTCTCTGGAGATCCAGGTCTCGGTCTCACACACAGTCTCACTGAAGTGCTGCAGCACTGAGAGCGAGCTGCTGCTGGAGCAGGCTCCTGGCAGGACCTGTGCCCCCACGGAGAGAGGAGCCCGTGCTGGGGCAGCCCTTGTGATGCTGAGGGGGTTCAGGCTGGAGCAGCCTGTCCCTGAAGGGCTGCACCCCGTGGGACACCCACCCTGGAGCAGTTCATGGAGAGCTGCAGCCTGTGGGAAAGGCTAGAACTGGAGAAGCTCAGGGAGAGCTGTCTGCCATGGGAGGGACCCGTGACGGAGCAGGGGAGGATTGTGAGGAGTCCCCCCTGAGAAGGAGGGAGCAGCAGGGTCAGAGTGTGATGAACTGACCACAACCCCATTCCCTGCACCACTGTGGGGAGGAGGGAAAGAATCCAGGAGTGAAGCTGAGCCCAGGAAAAAGAGGGGGTGGACGGAAGGTACTTTTAGGATTTGTTTGTGTTTTCCATTACTCCACTCTGATTTTGTTGATAATAAACTGGACTAATTTCCCTGTGTCAAGTCTGTTTTGCCTGCAATGGTAAAGGTGAGAGACCTCTCCCTGCCCTGATCTCAACACACAAGCCTTTTGCTGTATCTTCTCTCTCCTGTCCAGGAGGAGAAGAGTGATGGAGCAGCTTGAGGGAACATCTGGCACCCAGCCAGGCTCAACCCACCCCAGCTCACACCATTATTCACCTCTGGGGACAGCACCACCTGCAGCTCCAGTGTCATCCTGACCACCACTGAAGTCTCAGTTTCAAATATGAAATTCCACAGGGAAGTCCACCAACAGGCAAAAGACCTAAGATTTTGGTGCAGCTCCTCCTGCCAAGCTGGAGAAGGGGAAGGTGAGTGTGGGAAGCCTGTTCAGAGCAGTTCATCTACCCAGGCCCTGCAGCCTGCACTTGTGAGATTTATTTAAAGTACCCAGATAGAAAACATCTCATGAATTCCTAAGGGCTCACAGTGTGAGCTTCTAATGAGTGAGCACTCAGGAACATTAAGGAAAATGTTAGGACTTTTAAATAAACACTCAGACTGAGCACCTGATTTATAAATATTCCATTTAACCAAAATAAAAGCAGAAGCAGCTCAGCTCCCTGGCCAGCCACAGCCCAGATTCCAGCTGGGTGGAAATGGCAGAGATAACCTCCCTGCTCAATTACCCACAGAAGTTATCCAACAGATACATCTGTTGAGTTTAATCAAGTCCGATATTTGGATAATCCAGGAAAAATCCACAGCACTTCATGCTTCCCATAGAGAAGGGGGTATCTTTGTACCAGGAGTAATCTGAAAGGGTATGTGACCAACAGAAATCAATTTTCCAATCCCTGTATATTAACAACAATCTGAGTATTCCAGCTTCTTGAAGCGTATTTACATTTTGAACCTGCTGCCCTGCACATGGGACATGCAGAAGAAAAGCCCTTCCTGAGCTGGAGAGCCCAAAGTTCACACAAGCAGAGCAGGACACAGCACAGAGCAATTCAGCTCAGTTCTTCTGCATGTTCCAGGCTTCAAAGGGAGAGAGTAAAACCTAAACCTACCAAAACCTCTGCCTGAATATCCGCAGAGGGAAGCAAGAGGTGAGTGAATGTTGCTACACATTCCACTTGACCTGCTCAGTGTCCCACGTGGTTTGTAAAAGGTGTTTTCAACAAATACTATTAACTCACTCTGTTTCCTACATGGTACTGATTTCCAATACTTTAACGAGTCATTTGAAACACTCTGTGATGTTTGTATTTATTGCTTGAGTAGATTGGAGGTCTCAGGTGCAAAAGCCTGCCTGGGGCTATGTGTCTCCTTCCACCAGGGACTTGATTAAAGGCAAAACCCACACCAGTATGTAGAAGAATAATTTCACTGTTGCAAGGAAACAGTTTGGATGAGAGAGGATCAGAATTTTCTCCCTTTTGCCATATATAGCGCCAAAATTTCACTTGCTCTCAATAGTTTGCTGAGGAAATGTTGATTAAAAGAAAATTTGTTTTTAAAATGAGCCTTTAATTTGTCAGACCCAAGAGCCACACTATTCTCTGTGCTCCTGTCTGAATGTGCCTTTTTCCTTTTAGCTCCCTTCCACACAAAATCTGTCACCCTGCCTTATTTATTATTGACCCGTCACAGTTTGGAAACACACTTTAAAATAAATGAGAGCCTGAGTGCCATGGCCATGGAGTTATTAAACTGCCTGGCATTGAGGAAATTGCTTTTCATAAACATCCTGAGCTCCCATGGCTTTTTTTTCCTAAAGTGCTTAATACAATGAGAACCCAAGTTAATCTGAATCAGTCTTCAAACTGAATTGTTAATAAGACGGGAAGATGTATTATTGTTCAATATTGAAAGGCTGAAGTCAGAGGACAGAGCAAAGAAAGGAGTTTTACATGTACAAATAATATTCTTTGGGCTTGCTGTCACTTGATGCATAAACTGATCAGTGACAGAAAATGGCTCCACATTCTCAGCAGGTGAGGCCACACAGAGCATGTTCATTTAATCTCTCCTCCACCACGGATCCCAGTGCCAGCACCAGCACCCTCCTGCTGTTACCTGCTCACCCTGGCAATTCACACAGCAACAGGTGAACAAAGAATAAAACAGGGATTTCCATATTACTGTATGGGGCCACAGAAACACAATAAATATCTTGTAGTTATTCATTCCCTATTAATCTTTCCAGTTGGGAGTACTCAGGCATGCTCTGTCTGTTCTAGGAACCAGAGAGGAGTGGATAAGAGGGGTGGTGCAAATCCACACAGGTTTTTGGAAAGCCAGATACATCATCCAGATAGATGGCACATGGAGCATGTGAATCCCTCTGCCAAAATCCAGACAAACCCATTAGGGACACCCTTGTGATGTCTGGGCATCCCAGTTTCTCTTCCAGGGCAGACTGACTCGACCCCACTGCTTTTATTGCACAGCTCACACTAAAGCTGAAGTTTAAAAAAGCTCTTTGAGCCCCTTCTGTGTGAAACAGCCAGAGCTGCAGCAGGACAGGGAGACCACAGGACGCTGCCCTGCCTGCACACTTGGCAATCCCACTCAGAGCTGGGATGTGTTTCTTACTTGCACCATATAATCATGCTGCCCCTCAAAACAGGCCTGGGCAGCCTCTGTTTGCCTCAATCTCAACATCTCAGGGTGCAGACAAAAGCAGATTGACGAATCTCTTTCCTCTCTTTACATCCAGTGCTCCTTAGGAGCCCCACAGTTATGCAGGTTTGTGGTTTCTCTGAAGTTTGAGCAATTCTGCAGCCTGGCAGGGAGATGCAGCAGCAGAACCCTGCCCTTCCTGCACTTGACTCAGAACAGGGCTCAGAGGGAAGAGGGACCATGATCACCCTCCTCACCTGCAGTAACCAGTGTGGTACCAAGAAGGGCTCCCTGGAGATGCCTTTACGTCAGGCCTGAAAGAAGCAATGAAATTTCCCGTCCTCATCCCATTTCAAGCCCCAGCAGGACAAAGGGATGGAAACCAGCACGTGAAAACCCAAACAAAACCTGGATTTCCTCACGTTCATTTACCTGGTGAGCGTGCACCCACACGATGCTAAAACAAGGCCAACACCAGCTGCCATCTCTTTAAGAGATGTTAAACCTAAGCGAATCCTCCATCAGCAATGAACTCCTGTTTGAAATGGCTCCAAATTGAAGAAAATGAGTGTTTCTTTTGGCGGCCCGGTCCCCCAATCGGGGTTGCTACGCAACCGCCTCCTGCACATGGCTGATAACACTCCCGGCATTATTTCCCCGCCTGACTGCGCCGTCAGAACAAAGCCCGGCTAATGAAGCTTTCAGATGCTCCTGGCTCTGCCTTTGACGGTTCAACACGGGTTTTCCCTGCTCCTATGTGACAGCCACAGCAGCCACTCTCTGTCCCTCCCGGCCAGGGCTGCTCCGGAGCAGGATGGAGATGCCTGGTGCAGAGCCATAGACAGCCCTGGGGCAGAGCAGAGCAGCCCTGAAATGGAGAGAGCCACAGAACCAGGCAGTGGTGAGCAGGCCCTCTGAAATGCTGAGCCAGTGTTACAGGTCAAGGCAGACACACTCTGGTTGCCATTTATCCATATCTGCCCTAATACCCCTGTCACACCTCACTGCTGCCTGCAGGTGTGGGCGCAGTGAGGATGAACTCCCTCTGGCCTATACAAAGAGGGCCAGAATGAAAACAACTCTCCAGGTTAAGCAGTTCAGTTCATTGAAGCCCTTGAACAGATTATTTTTTTAACAATCTGCTGAAATAAATGTGACTGTGATAGTCCCACACAGCACGTGCAGGCAAACCTAGGTGAGTTGGTACAGCAAGAACAACCACAGCTGGAAGGAGCAGCAGCTTCATCCTCTTGAGAGGATGACACAGACCCATTTTGTTGTGCTACCTCCACACATCTCACAAGCACTGCCAGGGATGGTGATTCCACCCCTTTCCTGGGCATTCTTTCAGTGAAGAAATTTTCCTGTTCTCTAAACTTCCTCTAACACAACTTGAGGGCATTTCTTCTTATTTTGTCACTTGTTACCTGAGAGAATAGACCGACCCCCACCTGGCTATATCCTACCCAGTAGCTGTAAAGAGAGATAAGGTCCCCCCTGAACCTCCTTTCCTCCAGGCTGAACAACCCTAGCTCCCTCCCCATATTGTGCTCCAGACCCTCTCCAGATGTAGCAGATCTTTTCCCAGCTCATTTCCCTCAGGGCAGAACACAGTGAAACAGAGCATTTCCTTGGCCCTCCAGCATCTCACCTCCTTAATGGGATCACCCTCAGTACAGGTGTGGATGTGACACAATCGTGGCATGGCCAGGCAGGGAGGATGGGTGACAGCACATGCAGCGTCAGCTTACCAGAGTGACAGACACACCACAAAAGCTCCAAGAGGTGTCGGAATCCTGGATGCTGAGAATTTTAAACTTTCTGTGCTGAAAGGCACAGACTCGCAAGAGAGCACTGTGTTTGACCTGAGGCTGCGGAGAAGACTTTAAAAATTGATTGATAGCAGTGGGATTACAGGTGTGTAGTTAGTTAGACGTGTGTAATATCACAGGGTGAAAAACTTAAGAGTTTGGGGTTTTAGAATACAGAAATAGATATGAAGCAAGGTGGAGTTTTTAGGGCAGAGGCAGGTTATTCTTCTTTACCTTCTTCACCTTCTTCTTCCTTCATCTTCATGGGTTTGGGTGATGTTTTGTAATTGGACAGAAAACTCCACATTGTGGGCTTCCAGGGATCAGTTATTGGGTTAAAAGGGAAAATAATCTAGGTGTCATTTCTTAATTGGAAAGTTTAGTCTTAAAAGACCTTGTAACAAGAGATAGTTAGCCATTTTGCACCTTGCTAATGAAAGGCTGCCAAACTCACAGTTGTGAGACTGTTTCACTGATAAGCAAAAATAAACACCTATGTCCAAAATATCATCTCAAGTGCCTTCAATCCTGACCTCGAGAAACTGATAAAGAGGGATAAATTCCTGCCACCAAATGCTTCTCAGACAGGACAAGGCTCTAGAAGAAGAGCTGGGGATGAGTGTTTCCCACACCAGCAAGCTGGGAGGATTCCTGGAGCTAAAGCACAGATACCCTCAGACACCAAAGCAAGGCGAGGAGCAGCAACTGGGGAGTTGGAGAAGGTGGCATCTGCTCAGCTAAAGACAACCTAAGGAATCAATCTTACTCTCAAAGACATAAATTCTGCATAAAACAACCTGGTGAGAGTCACAAGTGAGCACAGCACCCAGGGAATCCAGCCCAGCACTGCTGGAGGGGGAGGTTCCAACCCAACAACCCACCTGGCTGCTCACCCGCTGACTCTGCCTTGCTGGGCTGAGCTGAACAAAGTGCAGCGTGGGTGCCTCTTTTTTGGAGACAAAATTGCCTAACAAGAGACAATTATGTGACATTACCATTAAAAGCAGTGTGTGACAAAAAAAGCACTGAGCCTGTGTATCCTGAGGTCTGCAAACCCCTTTCTCTACTTTTGTGCTAAATAGGTCTCATTTAGCCCATTTGTTCTGTCCCAGGCAGGCAAAGCGAAAGTAGGGTTGATCGATTTGTTAATTACAGTAATTTTATCTTAAATAGAGACAGCTGAGTGTTCATCAAGTCACAACTCTGCCTGTTACCGAGAGCCCTACCCCCTGCTCAATAATTAGGGATAATAAGTGGCTCATAATAAATGCAACCCACAACAACGTGCTCTGAGAGGTTGGTGCAGAATCAGGAGGACTATTAGGGAACCCCCCAGGTCTATTTCTCCTTTTGAAGAAAACAATGTAATATCTTTAATTGTCTCTCTTGAAACCCTGAGACAGCTCTGCCAGTTTGTTGTAAGTAAAAGGCAATTATTCCACTTTGTGGCTGTGCTTGTGTCCAGAGAAGGTTTAACCAGAGTCACCAGGGCAGGTAAGGGTGGCCCTTTCCTCCTGCACTGACTGGGCACATGCAGAAAGCTGAGGTGGGAGGTGACACCAGTGGGTTATGGCTAACCACACTCCTTGGGAGTTCTAAAACTCTGGGTAAGGCTTAAAAGATTAAGTTTCAATACAAGGCATGAGCAGTTCATGCTCAGCTTGGAGCTTCCATCCACACACATGGACAAACAAGAAATATATCCAGCACTGAGGGCTCACTTCACCCTTCCAGCACAGAAAGGACACACTGGCAAAAGCTGAAAGCAAGGGAAAACCAACCTTTCATCCTCATCCTGCACAGGATAGGGAATTTCTGAAGCAGGTTTCTACTACAGCCTGCCAAGAGCAAGGTTTGGGATGAGTGAGGAGAGGGCAGCAGAACTCATGTGCATCTGTGCGTCTTCCAAACCCTGAAAAACAAACAAAATTACACACGACCCACAGAGGTACACCCACACCCTGCATTTCTGTTGGGTTTCTTCCTCTTTTCCAGGCTTAATCCCCTGGATAATTACCCCTGCAACTTCACCAGCTAGAAAAGTGCAGAGGGCCAAGATGCTCACAGAGATGCAAATATCACCAC
Source organism: Hypocryptadius cinnamomeus (assembly GCA_013400635.1). Lineage (NCBI taxonomy): Eukaryota > Metazoa > Chordata > Aves > Passeriformes > Zosteropidae > Hypocryptadius > Hypocryptadius cinnamomeus. Next base: position 76,975 of record VYZP01018899.1, on the reverse strand, counting down.
TTCCAATTCCCTTCCAAGGACTAAGGACTTCCTCTACTCCCATTCTTTGGGTCAGCTCTGGCCAGGGCTAGAGAACAGAGCTTAGTGTGGAGGGAAAGGCTTCAACCCCCTGAGCTCAGCGGCTCCTGCCAGGTCCAGGTGCTGGGGGAAGGACTTTGGCAGAGGAGGTCACCACTCCTCGCTGTCCTGGGGAAGGACAACCAGCACAAAGCTGCTTTGGCAAAGGGTGTCTGCCACCACAAACAGCAAAAAAACCCATGCAAACCTGGGACTGGAGGGACTAGAGACTGCCCAGGTGTTTTCCTAGCTGATAAGGCAGTGCAGCTGCACATTTTCTTTTCCAGTGACTTAAAACGTTGAACTTCAGCCTCTCTTTCCCCCCACAATGAAGACATGTGCAGCCCTCATGTGCAAACAGCATTTGGAAAGAATTTTAGGGTTCCATCCTCTCAGCATGCAAAAACCACTGATGTCATTTGTCTTGTTTTCAGCACTGGGGAGTGCATGGGGGTAAAGAAATAGACTTAGTCAAATGCAGTTGTATTTTATTTACAACAATAGTTGCTGTCACTTCCTTTGCTCCAGGAAATGCATTTACTTGTGACATTTCCCTCTAAGAGCTGAAGCTTCACTTGCTCCTGTGAAGACTGTATTTTTGCAAATACTTAAGGCAAACTACTTTTTAAAAATCATTATTATTATTTTGATATTTCAGTTCCACTTCATCCACAACTATGTTTAACCGGCATTTGCAAGATTCTTTTACGCTCTTTCCCTTATCTCAGCATAACATACAGTTGCATTCAGAATAAATCCTGGGTTTCTGTTCTGAGCAGGGGAGAGCTGTGTAATGATCAATCACAAAAGCCCTTGGGGATGGGAGAGATTAGCACTTTGATACTACTGAAGATGAATGGGTGGAGTGAGTTTGATAAACTGGTGTTTTCCTCAGATAATTGCTCTGGAAGCTTTTTGAAGCTGCTTGGATCCTCCTCCCCTTTTCTTTTTGTGTCTGGTTAGGAGAGCAAGCCCTGCTTTTCCAGCAGCACTGCTGGACAGGCTGCTGCACTGCTTTTAAACAGTTCACAGTGATTCATGCCACATTTCATCACTATTGAACGCTGTTAGCTGTGATTTAACCAAAGATCCAGGCTGGATTCCTGCTATTCTTGGCTGGGCCAGCACCCCAGTCCCTGAGCAGAGCTCAGCTGAGCAGGACTGAGGGGTGGGAAGGGGATTTCTCACGGGATATGGACACATTTCCTCAAGCTGAAATCTTGAACAACTGCTCCTCTTCCTTCAGAAGTCACTAATCCTTGGTGCTCACCTTCTGCTCCCATCCACCTTTCCCTGGGCTTTTTATACCCAACACCAACCTCCTCTTCCTCCTCCTGGAGCACCCTTCTGCAGCAACCCCACAGGATCAGCCAGAGAGGAACTGCTCCTGAAGCTGTAACACAAAACTCATCCTCTTCATCCCTCTTCAGGCATGAGACAAATCCTGCTGCATCCACAGATGTGGTGCCATTTAACTCATTCTCAAGCACTAATGAAAATGCAGCCAAGAGATTTTATTGTTTCACTGAATAAATGACATTTAAATACAGAATTAAAAAATCATAAAAAATAAAAGGTATTAAAAGCCATCCTTCAGGAGTGTGTTGCACATCATTGACTGAAAAATTTACACTTTTTGATACAAAGATAGGAAAAAAATTTTAAAAGCATATCCGTCATCTGGAAAGAGCTGGTTTGTTTAATTTATTTATTTTTTTACATTTCCTTTCATATTTAAACCTGATATTTGTCTCATGACAATCTCCCATTAACCTTGTTTTTCACAGCACTGATTCACATTGTTTGGTGTTCAAAAACCCCACTCATTTGTAGCTCACAGCAGCAGTGATGCAGTCACGACCCCTCAATACACATGGACAGATTATTTAATAAACCAGCATATGAGAGGTGGAAAAAATGCAGCATTGTGTGATTTGCAGGGTGCAATTCAGCTTGCAAAGGAACTTTGAGCTCACAGTGATACCTTTATGAGTTGGGTACTTCTCAGGGTATCACATCTCTGGCATTTCATCTTTGCCATCTTTACTCCATCACTGCCACAAAGAATTCCAGAAGGGAGGCTGAATAGGTACCTTTGGTTTTTAAAGCCCCAGTTTACAGCAGCTTGATCTTTCCAAAGACATAAATCACCCATTCTCAAGGAAAAGAATCAGGCTCTTTCAGGCACAATTTTAGCCCTATAAAAGAGACATGCAAGAATTGTTGACACCAGAGTGAGGGTTGGGAGGTTCTATTACAGGTTCTTAAGAAGACATCTATGAAGGTGATCCAGCCAGTCAATGTATCTGCATCATCTCAACCAAAAAGAATAGACACACTCTCTAATAGATTAATAATTGTAAGATATCTGCACCACTCACACAGAATTCACAAAAAGCTGGAAAGAATATGGACTGTGGCTCACCTGTTCCTCAAGGATCTTAACCACCAAGAGGATTTAACCACACAGACAGGATAATCACAGAGTGAAAAACAGAATCTAGGAGTTTGAGATAATGAATAAGGAAAAAAGCTACACTTCATCCTGGGGGGAAAAAAAAGGAGAGGAGGGAAAATTCAGATTGCAATGGAAACAAACTCCTCTAACAAAAGAAATAATACTGGAGATTGTCACTAGTGCAGCTGGGATTTGGCAAATGAAATACTTTGAGTATACACTTGCAGGGCAGCCCTGCTTCTGCCACATGAATAAATATCCAACCATGTTTACAAACAGTATTTAGACAAAGGAGTCCACATTTCCAGACAGTCTGGGTGTTTCACCCCTCACTGCACCGTGGGGTCCCTCACGTGAGGTATTTCAGCATCACCACGAAGGAAAGCAACACTTCTGCACCCCTCCTCACAGACAGGGTGCTCTTGGAGGTTGGATGATGATGATGATGAGGATGCAGCAGCAGGGTGTGAGTGTTCTGCTCTACCCTGACCTGTCCAGCCCACAGTGACCACGCTGTGCTGAGCAGTGGAAATGTGCAGCCAGAGCAGTGAGGGCTCAGCTCAGCTCAGCCACCTCACATCTCAGGGGAGGGTTGTTGATTTTGAACAAACACATTCACACAGAATCTTCCACAAAGAAGTTCAGTTCACGTGGCCAGGTCAGATTACCAGCCTCACATTAGCTCCAGGACATTTCCTGTGTTGTCTGTTGACATTTAGCTTGTCCATCAAAATAAATGCATGTCTGACCCTCATCAGTGGCAATTTGGGTGTGCATTACCAGCATGGGACAGGCACCTTCCTGTCACACTGCACATCTGAAAGGCTGGTGTATTTTCCATACCTTTTTTCAAGGAAAGTTATTGTCTTGTATTGTATATATATTTAACTGCAGTCATGAAATACACAATGTGTTGGTGTCACATCCCATCTGGCCTTTTTGGAAACATCCTTTTTTATTCTTCAAAGAACAGAACAGGAGCGTAATAGTGAAGCCCAGGATCATAAACTCTTCTGGTGACATGCCACAGGCAACCATGGACCTTACCCAAGGGATGTCCTTAGTACCACTGCAGCATTTGACTGTCTCTCCTCCAAAAGAAGAGCAAATCCAGGATAGAAAATGCCTTCCACTATATTCAAGATAATCTTTTTCTTCTTCTGTTCCACCTTTGCTGCACAACCACTGCAGCTTTGCCTTCAGGGTTTGTTTTGGTGGATATTTTGTTTAGGAACAGCCATTTTCCCTGCAAACTCTGCTACACAATGATAATTGCTGTTTGTTTCCAGCATCCCTGTTAGCACAGAGGCTGCTGTGCTCTCACTGCCAGCTGCCATGGAAGCAGTTAATAAAGGTGCTTTTCCTTCCAAGAAAAAAGCAGTGTCTGCTCTGACACTACTACAGGAAAGTCTCTATTTCCACACCTTCCAAAAACTGCAACCAAGTGCTTTGTTTTGCTCGTGTTTTCCTTAGAACATCCGAGGGCAAGATGGGTTTTGCTTAATTATCCACTCAGCATGGGGGTTGATGTGGTACAAGTCCAAGAGGTAAGTGTCCGGGTCCAGGCAATGTTCACCTGTTAAAACGAGACATTCAGAAAAAACCCACATCTTTAAATATCTTGAGTCCTTTAGCTACTAGATTTGTTTTTTGTTTGCTTTTGCTCCCACCTAAAAACCAGGATTTGTTCACATTCATTTCCATATCACAACCTTTCAGAAGCATTTCCACAAATCTGAGCTAATGGCTTTGAGGAGAAAGAGGGAAGATGTACATTAGATATTAGGAGGAAATTCTTCAGTCTTGGGGTGGTGAGGCCATGGCACAGTTGCCCAGAGAAGTTTTTTAACTACCTCCTAAAAGAAGCTAAGCATAAAAACTGGATATCAGAGTACTTATTTTCAGTACAAATTTTCATTTGTACTTACCAATATTGCCTCCCACTTCATACAGGAGCAAGTTTGTGCACTCTGTGGAGTTGTTACTGTAGAAAGAAAATCACACTGAAGGTTAAATCTCTGCAAAGACAGGTTGGGTAGTTTAGTAATATTCCTCCAAAAGGATTGTTTGTGGTTCAGAGACCAGCAATGATCAGAGGCCATGGTACAGAGACCTTGGTGATCCTCCTGCACAGTGCAGGACACCCAAAACTGGAAAGAAAGAACACAAGGCAAGCTGTTGGTGAGCTGACCCATATCCAGCCAAATTCCCCTCACCCTCCTTGTCTGGACACTCCTGGGACACAGGAGAGGCACTGCCACATTACCTGCCAAACACAGCCTGCAGGAGCTGGGACAGAGGGGCAGGAGCTCCTCTGCTCCTTTTCTGGGTTAGTTCAGCAATTCACCACAGCAGCACAGGAGGGAATTGCAGAGTTTATTTTAGGAAATCCCTACATTAACATGAGCACACTGGAATTACTACTCCAGGCAATGACACAGGTGATGCTTTTCTACAGGAGAGCTGGAGGGGGTTTGTTTCTCAGGGTCAATGTTGCTGCCTTTTCCCTTCCTTTCAGCAAGGATTCTGGAGTTCACTTGGTGTCCAGCAGCCCAGAGGAGAACCACTGACCTCCTGACAGCCTGAGCACTGGGAGGAATCACTCAGAATAAAATTTGCCTTCCCCATCCAGCTCCATTTCCTAAGTTTAGAACAGAGAGCAGAGAACAATCTCTCCTCATCACTCACTGTGCTTCCACCTCACCTCTACCTCAAGACAGAAAACAGCAGCTAAACCATTTAGTTCTTTTTTAAGCAGAGAAAAAAGCCATTTACCACTTGAGGAGGTTGACAGTGTTAACAATATTCCAGCCATTCTGGCACACGTTCTTCTGAAATTGCCTCAAGACATCAGCAACCCTGGTTGCATTGTTCAAGTGCACCTCCAGAGAGTCCTTCAGGAGGAGTGATGCGTGGACTTTCACAACCTTGGAAGGCTGAACAAGGCAGGCAAAAAGAAAAAAGTGCTTGAAGAAAGACTCTTATCAGTCAAAACATTCATTTTCAAAATAGATTGGAGAGTGTGAAGAATGAAACCTGTCCAGACAGCTGTTCAGAGAATTTAGGCTTGTTTCTTACAGTACAGGTTGAAAGCTTATGGAAGCACCAAGGTGAGCATTGTGAATAAATCATCGATGTTTTGTGTTGAGGCCACGAGAGGAGCCCTGTGCCCTCCATCAGCGTGTGCTGCTGCTCTCTGCTGTTCAAACACAGCACTGACACAAGCTCCGATGAAAATGGGATTTGTCAGAAGAAATTCAGACAAACTGTTTTACACAAGTGTGAATGACTCTTCTGAAATTAATTTAAATTACTGGGAAAGGAATTTAGAGATCTGGGTTGCAGGTTACTGAATTCCAGAAATGTCCTTTCCAAAGAAAGGAAGCACCAAGTGATGTACCATCTTAACAGATATTATGGAGCAAAAAGAAAATTATGCAATAGCCTGAATTTATGCTTTAAAAAATGAAAATAAGCCTGCCTTTATCACAGCAGACATATCTGTGCCAACACATGGGACACTCAGAGCCATAAGAATTCTGCTCTTAACATGGGGAAACCAAAATTTCTGCTCCTGATCTCTTCCCTGCTCTTAACCAAGTATTTTGTAATCTCAAATGTATTTAGTGCTCTTGCTGTTGAGATCAGTTTTTGCCACAATCTGGCCAAAAGCATCTGGGAAACTGTTCCTCACTATTCTGCTTTTCTTTGTCCCTTTTTCTCTTTTCAAGGGTATTACCCCTTTCATCTTTCTGAGTTCTCAGGAAAACATTTGATGCTGCCACAGAGGGGTTTGGGTGTTTTTTCCCAAGCCCTAACTCACCTCTCCCTGGTTCTTTTCCACCTTGTCTTTATCAGCATGAATCTTCCGCAGCAGATTTTTGATCCGCTTGTCACAGAACTGGTACCTTTTGTTGTTGCTCTCGTTCAGCTTTCTCACCTGAGCCACCAGAAAAGAGGAGACCTGGGCAGGGGAGAAGGGTGAAAAGAGGGATTAAAGCAAGCAGAGATGAGGATGTCATTTAGGAGCATGATCATCACTTTGACTCCTTAAATAGACAAAAAAAAAAAAAATCAGTGTACCTTGAGGACAGGTAGCCTTGGAATTCAGCCAGAGGTTTTGCTCACAGCTGTGTAATTCCTCTGAAATTTCCAAGGCTATCCCAATTCTAACAAGACCAAGACACTGCTGCACCATACCACCTAATTCCTGTGGAACTCACTGTCCAGAGCAGATCCTGGTAATGGATCATCATCCGCACCACGTCAGCCGCCCCCTCCGCCAGCTGCTTCTCCTTCCCCTCAGGGATCTTGTTGGGCAGCCCCTTGTGCATGAAGAGGTTTGGGGCCATGACTGTGGACACGTTCCAGAGGTTCATTTTGTTGTTTTTTTCCCTGGCAACCACCTTGCTGAGAAACTCAAGAAGGGCCTGAGAAGAGGGAAAGAGATGTAAGCCTTCCATTACTAGTAATGCTCAAAAACTACCCTGGCAAGTGCTGGAGAGATCATTAATTAGCACTTTTTTCTTGATATAGATCAGCAAATCTCATCTCTCCAGTCAGGAAGCAGAGTGACCAGTTTCTAATACTAGGATAGCAACAAATAACCACACCAAGAGAGGTTTATCCAGTATATATGAATCAGGAAAAACAGTCTGTGTGGGAAACAGATGAGTTTTTACTCCTAGGCAGGTGGTAATTTACAAATTCTAGCTGTAAAATTTCTGAATCCAAAGATGAATCCCCCCCCTTTCCTTCAGTGTCCCCTCAAAGCCATTCCCAGATGTGGAAAACAAAACTTTTTGGATTATCTCTTTCACCTCACACCTCCACCAGAGCAATGACAGATCATCTTTGACTGAATTATATATTCCAGTGCTCTAAATGAAGTGTGCAGGGCACTAAGTCAGCCTTACATTTAATACCTGGGAGCTGAGCTACTCAGGAGGGAAAAAAAAGGCAGCAACAACCAACACAGCTCTTATAAAGCAGAGAAAGGCAGAGGTGGTGACTATTTAAAAGCCACGTAGCTGTGGCACTTGGGGATATGGCTTAGTGGTGGCCTTGGAACTGCTGGGGGAATGGTTGGACTTAATGATTTTAAGAAGTTTTTTTTCAGTTTAAACAATTCTGTGATTCTATGTTTTACCAGCTAAATCAAAAGCAAGCAGTTACCTTCAGAGTGTTTCTGTTGGACTCTGGCAGAATCAGGATCAGGAGGTTTAGAGCTTGCAATCTTTGCTTCAGGTCTGGAATATCTAGAAGGAGAGTAACAACAGGACAGAGGATTCAGGTTTCTGACTCTTCTTTTTGAGCACAAGAATCCTCCAAGAAATGAGACAATTACTTATTGAATGGATGGTCATCTAGAATCTGAGACCTTGTTTCACAAAAGTAGCTCAAACTCATACTGTCCTTAAGAAGGGACCTACCCATTTTTTTGAAGACTGACTAATTTCCTTTAGAGTACACAATCAACCAGCAACCCTCATGCCCTTGAAGGGCAGCAAAAGAACCCATAATTCCCCATTTTTGGAACAAAGAACTTTTGTTCAAAGATTAACACATCCAAACTCCTAGTCTGCCCTCCAGGATCTTAAATCTCTAAGGGAAACACACACAAGAGGTTCAGCTCAAGTTATCTCTATTAATCCCACTAGTGAACAAAGAAGTGTGCTTGCAGAATAGCACATTACCTGCAGGCTGTGTGCCCTGGCCAGCTCCCACAGCTCAGTCTGTGTGTCATTATTGATCAATTTGTCCTGACAAATGCAGCAACCTTGCAGGCTCAAGTGACACACAACAAAGATCCCAGGACAGCGCTGCTACAGAAAGGCACATTCAGCCAAGCACCAGTGACTGCAACGCCCAGCTGTGCTGTGCTCCCATCACCACAGGCTCCCAACACACCTGACAGGAGAGCTTTGCAGAGACCAAACTGGTGCTAGCAGGCAGAGCAGGCACTCACTCTGAACAGCAGCAAAGGCAGGCAGGTACTCTGCTGTCAGCAGCGGGGCCGGCAGCTCGCGGATGAATCTCTTCAGCAGCCCCGACACGTCGTTCTGGTGAACATCATCCCAGCGGAACAGGCCGCTGTAGAAGTCCCTTTCCAGCTTCTGTTCCAGGCTCTGTCAGAAAGGTGGAATTTATCACATGCTTTAATGAGCAAATGTAAGAGAAATTGTATAGCTGAGCACTGGGAGGGTGAGACATGGAGGAAAATGGTGCAGAGCGCCTCAGCACACGCTCCAGTATTTCCCAGCAATGGGTGTTTCTGGTTGTACTGGGAAGGGGGTGAGATAATTCAGGTTGCTCAAACACTTGCTTCAGCAAATGCTTCCTGATCACCCCCAACACTTCCAAACAATGCTAAAGGGCTCATACCTTAATTCTGGTCTGGGACCCAGAAACTCTTAGGATGCCCTCTGTTTCGAGTCCTCTCTTCTCCAGGCAGGACAGCAGCTGTTAGAGGGGGAGAGAGAAAGCTCTCAGGCACAGAGGAAGAGGAGTCAGCCTGCCCTTACCACAAACTCCTGACTCTGAAGACCAGAGGTGTGAATGAAACCAGCAGAGAACTTACTGCCTGGAGTAGCAGAGGCACCTTGGTGTTGGGCAGCAGCTTTTGGTCATTTTCCAACAGGGTGTTGAGTGGAACTCCAAAGAGTCTTTTCTCTACAACAGAAACAAAATTTCCAAGTCTGTATCAGCTCTAATAGAGGTGAAAGGGATAAATCCCCCACTGCAGACTAAGGCGGTACTTTTGTAAACACTGATACTGGAGAAAGAGAGTTAAACAGGACAATTGCAGCCAGACATAAATGTGGTAGTAGGTCTTGATGTCATGATCCACTGACTTCCAGGAGAAATCCAAGGAAAACACACCTGTCACAAGGTTTCTTATCAAAGACCCTCTGTTCTAACATTTGAAACACAACTGATGAATGTATGACGAGAAGATGAATGTAAAAAAAAAACACAAAAAAGAGTACAACTAACCTGTTGTTTTCAGTTTTGCTGCTTTGTTTCTCTTCAACTCAAAGCCCAGGATATCACAGAGAGCTGTAAGCTCAATGAGGGCCAGTGTGGGGATCTTCTTCATGTCCTGAGCTGACAGATCTCCAATCCTGGTCACTCCTAGTCTGCCCTTCGGGATCTTAAATCTCTAAGGGAAACACACCCAAGAGATTCAGCTCAAGTTATCTCTATCAATTCCACAAGTGAACAACTTTTGCTGCAGTCTTATTTTTTTTATCATAACCAGGCATCTGTTCTTCCTGCTGTGTTCAAGACCAGCCATATGCCCAAAACTACTCCTACTCAACCACCAGCTGAATAAATATTTTCTCTTTTCAATATTGCTCTTTAATCATACTAGAGATGCCAGTTTTTCTAAGTTAAGGCAGCCTGATACCCACCCCAGTCTACTTGAACTTTGGAGGCAGCCCAGTTCATTTGCAGAGAGGAGAAAACTTTAGAATTATGAGTAAGAAAGTGCAGTTAGTTACTCTCCTCTTTTCAAGGAAACACCAAGGATGTGTGTCAAAATAGGGAGTTTCAGACAAAAGCGTTATTTCTTTTGATCCTCCTCTATACAATGTCTATCCTTGCCCAATGTTGCAAAGATAACAGCACAACACAGTTCAAAATACCACCAAACACAGACCCATTGCCTTGTACCACTTTGACAAGCCAAGACTAATAAATTCTAACAAGAAAAATTCCTCCAGTGCTTACTGTTAGGGCATTTCCATCCTTTAACTTCCTGGATTCAGACAGGAAGGATCCCTTGAGCAGGACAGCTGCTTGCTCTGAATAGGCAACATCCATGTTGAACACCTCCTCCTTCCCAGGGTTTCGAACTGTGCAGGAATAATCCTGGGTTTCTGCTGCAGAGGAGAAATTGTCTTGAATTTCTGCAAGCCAGGAGGGTGAAGCTCAGAAAGCAAAAGAGCTAAAAATGCTGTTTGAAATAGGTTTGGTACAATTGTTTTTAAAAATCCTACAGTAACACATGAAAATAGTGTCCCCACAGCACAGAGTGATCAGTAGGGTAAGAGTCTTCCCTGAAAGAGTGGTCAGGCATTGGAACAGGCTGCCAAGGGAAGTGGTGGAGTCACCATCCCTGAAAGGGTTCAAAAATCATGCAGATGTGGCACCTGGGAACATGGCTTAGTGGTGAACACACTGGTGCTGAGTTAGTGGTTGGACTTGTGATTTTAGAGATATTTTCCAAGTTTAATGAGTCTATGATCAGTGTGAAGTCACAACATCAGGGCTAAAATCACCAGGTCACCGGTAAGGCAAAACCACAGCCTTAAATTAAAGGACACACCTATGGCTGACATCTCTTTACACAACTGCTCATGGCATTTATAAGGTTTCACTGACTTTACTAGACTGATTTTATTTTCATCTTTCAGTTACTTTATCAAGAACTTACAATAATCAGCTTGAGTGATAATTCTAATAACACTGGAGCCTGGAAAAGTTTATTAATCCACAGGTGTGAATAATCACATAAAGAAACCCACAGCCCAACACAAGCAAGTTTCAGATACTGTATATACTTAAATATGTGTGTGGCTTTCCTTCCAGTTCCAGCCCTACTTCAGATCCTACTCTGCATTTAAAAAACTTCCCCCTTACTTCTCTGGGTGTTTGGAGTCCGTAGATTGTGCCACAGTGGATCTGGGCTGGTCTCCTCTTTCTCTGCTGCTGTGTCCTGAAAAATAAGAATGAAGTTGTTTTAGCCACAACCAAAAGAGCAGTGCCACAGGAAAACAGCTGAAAAGATGGTGGTTATGAATTGTTTATCAAGTAAAAAAATATTTAAAAATCTAAATAAGCCAACAAACCCTCCCCCTCAAAAAGGCAGTGTTAGTCTTTCTCCAGGAAAAGATGGTGGTTATGAATTCTTTATCAAGTAAAAAAAAAACCCCAAAAAACCCCTAAATAAACCAACCAACCCACCCCCTCAAAAAGGCAGTGTTAGTCTTTCTCCAGGATTTCCGCCTCTGCAAGGTCAGCTTATCAGAACTGAATTTGGGAAGTGCTCTTGTTTTGTTTAATGGTGATTTAACATGTCACTGGAACAAAGACAACACAAGAGGGCTCCAAACGATGCCAGTGCTCCACGAGGCACAATACAGCAGGAATGTTACTCCAGTGTGGGAAGGCTATGCATCTGCAGGTTTTCCAGTAACTCCTCAGTCACAGACATATTTTATGAAAAATCCTTTTGCCAGGATCTTTTCTCCTGAGAAGCTGGGAAGCTTCAGCTTCTCCATGTTTTGCTGCTTTGGAATGTGATTTGGAGAATTGTTTACCCAGCATGTGAAATTGTTTTTACTTGATGGCCAATGACAGCCACCTGTGTTGAGGCTGTGAGTGGTCACAAGATTTTATTATCATTCAATTCCATTCCTTTCTAGCTTTTGGATGGATCATTTTTCTCTCTTATTTGTAGTATAGTTTTAGTATAGNAAACCAACCAACCCACCCCCTCAAAAAGGCAGCGTTAGTCTTTCTCCAGGAAAAGATGGTGATTATGAATTCTTTATCAAGTAAAAAAAAAAACCCCAAAAAAACCCCTAAATAAACCAACCAACCCACCCCCTCAAAAAGGCAGTGTTAGTCTTTCTCCAGGATTTCCGCCTCTGCAAGGTCAGCTTATCAGAACTGAATTTGGGAAGTGCTCTTGTTTTGTTTAATGGTGATTTAACATGTCACTGGAACAAAGACAACACAAGAGGGCTCCAAACGATGCCAGTGCTCCACGAGGCACAATACAGCAGGAATGTTACTCCAGTGTGGGAAGGCTATGCATCTGCAGGTTTTCCAGTAACTCCTCTGTCACAGATGTATTTTATGAAAAATCCTTTTGCCAGGATCTTTTCTCCTGAGAAGCTGGGAAGCTTCAGCTTCTCCATGTTTTGCTGCTTTGGAATGTGATTTGGAGAATTGTTTACCCAGCATGTGAAATTGTTTTTACTTGATGGCCAATGACAGCCACCTGTGTTGAGGCTGTGAGTGGTCACAAGATTTTATTATCATTCAATTCCATTCCTTTCTAGCTTTCGGATGGATTCTTTCTCTCTATTATTTGTAGTATAGTTTTAGTATAGCATTTTGATATAATATAATATCATAATATAATAAATAAGCCTTTTGAAACGTGGAGTCAAGATTGTCACCTCTTCCCTCATCCTGGGACCCTTGAACACAACCACACTCCTCAACGCTGCAACCCGCATTTCTCCAGTCTCAACCTCTTGAACTGAAAGGAAGCCAAGACATACCAGGAGCCCTAGACCCAGAAAGCCAAGCCAAGCCCCACGAGGCACGCAGCTCTTGTAGGAGATGCCAACAAGCCAACACACCTGGGAGCTGCCCACCGCGAAGACGTCGCGCACGTCGCGCACGGGGTGCTTGTTCCTCCTGCGGCGCGAGCGGGAGTAGGTGTCCAGCCGGCGCTGCACGGCCGCCGCCTGCGTCCTGGTCAGCGTGGACAGCAGCACCAGGTTGTCCTTGTCCACTGCTGGGTCCCCAAGGAGCTCGGACAGCCCCGCGTCCTGCAGCCACTCGGCCTCGGCTTCTCCCTCTGCCAAGCGGGGCGGGAGAAGGCAGAGTGAGGAGGGAGCAGCGCTCTGGGTGCTTGCAGTGCTTCAGAGGCACAGAGCAGGAGCCCGGGATGTTCCCTGGCTGGGATTGTCCCATTGTTCCCAATGAGACATCATGGTGCTGTTCTCAAAATCTCAGCCCCCATCCTAAGTGCCCAGCTGGGTATGGGGTGACACCAGAGCTCACACAGCTCTTTGGGCGGGTGCAGCTGCTCACACGGTCCTTATTGCTCATTCCAGGTGAGGAAAAAGGAGAAGAAAGAACTGTGGAGGTAGAGATACTCCCAGGAGCACAGCTCCCAGAGGAGCCGGGCAGGAGAGGGCACAAGTGTGACTCTGGGTGGTATTTAGGCAAGGATTTTGACAGGATATGGGAGTGAAGTCAGGTGGACTTGATAAATCTGCCTTTCCATGGACTGCCTGTGCAAAGGGGAGCTCTGGCAGCAGCACACACAGCCACCCCAGAAGGAATGGCAGGGCTTCCCTGGATCCCACCTTATCTTTCAACAGCTTTGAGAATGGACAAAAGGTCTGTGAGAAGCCACAGCACACAAAACTGAATATTTGGCTTTTGTACTTTTCCAAATGACTTGGTTGCTTCTTTTACTTTTTAAAAAAATCTATATGCATGCTAATTATGAACATTTTTTTATTAAATAGCCAGATCCTGATCTGGTAGGTTCAAATGTATTTTACTTACTATACTTGCTGAACTATTTGTGTCCATCATCCCTACTCTCTAATTTTTTTATGTGGATTGGTATCCATATAGTCAACTAAAGCAAAAATGTTATTTTTACTCTGTGCATTCATTTTATGCCTGGGCTATTCAAAATATCACTAAAATTAAAGACCATTCCAGCTCCAGAAGGAAGTGTGAGAAGCCTGGAGACAGTATAGCAGCATTACTCAAACAAGCTCAATTCCACTTCATTCTTCAATACATATAAAGTTGCACTTCAAACACAAAAGACTTTTTTTTTTCTTATGGGATACACTCATAAGGAAGTGCAAGTGAGAAAGTGCCCTGAGCAAGGCAGCTACTTGAAATTCAAAGATGAAAGAAACAATTTAGCAGGTGACTTCAACTTTAACACAGCAAACACCACAAAGCCTTTATCTTGTCAATTCCATCTACCACATTCATTCACTGCAGGCAGCTCCAGTACAGCCCTACCAAGGTTATAGTGGGAAAAAGAAAAATCACAACTGAACTGACTGGCACAGAGCAGCTCATTCCCACTCCTCCTGTCCTATGCAAACTTGTACCTCCTCAGTTACCACAGCAGCTCAGACCAAGCTTTATTATTGCTGCATCAATGAAAAGCAGCCATGAAGCTCTCCTTGAGAGATTAAATAATTTCACTTTTCTGGAGAAACCTCATGTTGATGCAGCTTGCAAACACATGTTGTGACACAATTAAAACTCAGCCTTCAGAGTGTGGTCTTTGTGATTTTTGGTGTCATAATGAAACAGAACTTTTTTCATCATCACACCACAATAAATAGAGCTGAACTTGAAGTTAAGTATTTCCCTAAGTGAATCTTCTAGCAAATTGTCTGGTTTTCCTCCATGGCCCAAAGTTTTGGTCTTTTCCCAGGTCTGGTTTACAGAAGTTAGCAGGTAACAGCATCCCCTGGGCACAGCCAGTCGTGGTCCCACTCACAGCTCCTCACCAAACACCTTCTTGTTCTACATCCATGGTTTCACAGCAGAACAACACACAAAAAGCCTCTGGTTTATTTTGCCTTTGGGAACTAGAGGAAGTGAAGTGTATTGCTTGCAAATATTGAAAATAGCCAATTCCAGTCATAACAGGAAACTGATCTTGCACACAATCCCACACAGCAGCCCCTCCATCGGACATCCGTGTGAGCCTGCTGCCCCATCTGGTGCCAAGCACCAGATTGTAATTCCTCTAGTTACTATTTTGGCCCAGTCATGTTTGCCAGTAACACAAAAGGAAACCAGCAAAATGGGTTATTTCTGGGGAAAAGGGAAAAATTGGAGAGAAACAGGTCAGAGCAGAGAGATCCATAGAAGATGAGCAGCAGGTTTAAGCCTGGGGAGCTGCTAAGATTTGCCTTGTGAGTCCCAGGCAAGCAGCATTTCAGGAGGGCAAAATTAGGAATTATTTTGCAAAACTAAAGAACACCAGTTCCACAAATTTCCTTGAAACATAACCTAGTCAAAAATAGCATTCATAAGAAAGTATTCACTTTCCAAATATTCAAAGGACAGCTAGAACATCCTACATTTTCAGACTAAACATTAAGCCCAACTTCCTATCTAATTTTTGAAGGTGAAGAATCCTCCTCTGCAGGCAGTTCTCAGCCACAGTCACATGCTGTAAGGTCACAAACAGGTATTTCAGTGGCAGAGTGCCTGTGTCCTCAGCTGGCTGTGCTGTCAGGGCCTGGCCAGAGCTGGGCAGACAGTGACAGCAAGGACAGCACAAAGCTGCATTTCAGGAAAAGCTGCTTCCTGCTCCCACCAACTGCTAGTGAGGCCATGAGTACCCTCAGCACCTTCCAGCTGCCCCAGACCTGCAGTTGCACACTGGTCTCCCACTGCCACCAGGCCACCAGCAGCTCCCCAGGACACCCCTCCTCACCCAGGGCTTGCCCAGGAGCGTTCCCAGCTGGGTCAGCATGTTTGCAGTGCCTTATCTCCACAGCCTCCCCTGTCCCTGTGCCGTGGTTATCACCAGCCATCTCCCAGGCTGAGCCATGCTGTCTCCAGACAGAGCTGCCCAACTCTCAGTTCCCCAGATGTATGCAAAAAGTGATGGTGCCTCTGGCTCTGAGGAGCCCCACAGCCTCTGTGCCCTAAGCAGGAGCTGCAGAGATGTCAAAGGCAAACCCTGCACCCTGCACACCACCCAAAACTTCCCCACTCCCAGCACAATGTTTATTTGCCTAAGCTCCTTCAGAGAAGGCATCAGGGGCCTGAGCCTGCCCCACCTCCTTCCCCAGGCTGCTGGGAAGGCTTTGCTACTGGGAGCATCATTTCAAGCCTGTCTGGTTTCAATGGCCAATTAAGCACTCAGCTCTTGCCTGCTAGATTAATCTACAGCATTAAAAGACTTTTCCTCATATCCCTGCTTATACACAGTAATCAAATTGCCTCCAGCATATCAGTCTTTAGGATATCCCAGACAGTCTTTCATCTCATGGGATGGTCTCTTTTCCAGTCTCCTTCCTGGTGCACTCATTTTCTGAATCACTTTGCATCTCTTCCACTTCTAAAAATCAAACTTGTGTCCTTTATAAAGGGACTTTACAGCAGACCTTCATGTTTACCATGTCCTGCCAACGATGGCAGACAGGGACAATGATATTCCCACCCTTCTCCCCAGAGCCTCTCTATGTCCCCATGAGAGCAGTTGGCCCTTCCCAGGCACAGCAGCACACTGGGACTGTCACACAAACATTTCCCCAGGACACAGATCATTCTCAACACCAGGCAGCACAGCAGCTGTGCAGGCTGCAAACCTGTGTTCAAGGGGATGCCAACTACCTCAGTTTCTTCAAAATGGACCCAGAAAGGTGTGATCCCCAC
The DNA here is from genome assembly GCA_013400635.1 of Hypocryptadius cinnamomeus. Lineage (NCBI taxonomy): Eukaryota > Metazoa > Chordata > Aves > Passeriformes > Zosteropidae > Hypocryptadius > Hypocryptadius cinnamomeus. The sequence goes on along the minus strand of VYZP01018899.1, from coordinate 60,279 downwards.
CTGTGGGATCTCTGTGTGTTCATCAGCACTTATCAGCCCTCCAGCACCCCAGGGTGTTGTACTTCCCATGGGACTGCTCATCAGGAACTGCAGTGACAGGACAAGGAGTACTGGGCTCACACTGAAAGAGGGGAACATTATGTTAGATATTAGGAAGAAATCCTTCCCTGTGAGGGTGGGCAGGCCCTGGCACAGGGTGCCCAGAGAAGCTGGGGCTGCCCCTGGATCCCTGGCAGTGTCCAAGGCCAGGCTGGATGGGGCTTGGAGCAGCCTGGGATAGCAGAAGGTGTCCATGGCAGGGGTGACACTGGATGAGCTTTAAAGTTCCTTCCAACCTAAACCATTCTGTGATTCTATAGAAGGAAAACATATCCCAAAAGTTTTGGAATAACTGGCCCAGGTTCCAATTATTCCAAAGCACTGTATAACATCAGTGCTCCAGAAAGTGCATTAGAAACAAGCCATACCTATTTCTTCCAAAGAAAGAAAAAAGGATATGCAGGAAAAACCTTGTGTGGATGGACTCAAGGCTTTCTGGATGTTTATTGTGGTTTCTTGACCAGGGAATTAGAGAGGGAACAGTCTGCCTTCCACAGAAGCAGCTCCCACAAAAGCCACTATGATGAATCTCAGAACCATGCACACAAACAGCCCCAGCTCTCACAGAGTGTTTACCATACACCACCTGAACTGGCACCGAGAGCCCCCACCCTTGGTGGGGCTGCTTGAAAAACCTGGATCCTTGAGCATGCTCCCGGGACTGACCTTTGGAGTCAGCTTTGCTCCAGAAGCCGAAACCAGGCCAGGCCAACCCTCCCCTTCTGCAGGGCATTATCCACCACCCAATTAAAATAATATCTCTATCCCTGATTGACTGATAATATTCTAACCATACTCCAACATGCTTCTGAGTCGTTCAGGTGCATAAGCAAATCTTCTGTTTCAGATGTTCACATTCCTCTCCTCACTCCCAACATTTTTGGCAACCTACCCTCCTGTGTTTTGACATCTGCAAGGCTGCATTCCTCCTGCTCGGCTTCAGCACTCTGTTTAATGTTCTCCACTTCCAGCCAAAAACTGTCCATTGACAAGTTGTCCAAAGCCTCTACCCTGGAATTCGTGCTCTCTGATGCCAGGGATGCCACAGCACTCTTTGGAGGAAGCTGGTTCATTTTCCAAGGGCAATGTCTGCTGCTGAGAGAGGAAGAGATAAGGAGAGAGAGATTAAGCTCCACGTATTACACACAGTGTTCATGTCCAGCCTCCACTGATTAATGACTGCAGCAAAGCCAAACAGAGGTAAGTGCTGAACTTCCTTAGTGTTTAGCAATACAGACAAGGCTGGGACTAAATCCCCCAGAGAATGGGGAAAACTGCTGTCCAAACATGTGAGAGGACACAGATCAACAGACTCTTTTCAGTGCTGTCCCTCCTGTGACCTCCAACACACCACCTGCCGCCCGACACTCACTCCAAGACCTCCCTGCAAGTTTGCACAGACACCCTCTGCATTCACAGCCACCCAGGATGTTCCAAGCTCAGGGCATGTGTGCTCCAGGACCTGGCACAGAGAGGAACCTGGCAGCTCCCACCACAGCAGGTTTGTGCTCCCTATGCAAAAACCAGCACAGCTCCATCCCCTGCACTTCAGCTCACACAACAAACTCACAGGGCTGAGGCCCCCTTTTCCTGCCTAGACAAGATTTTTCAGCTGTGAAACAACACGAGGTGTCCTGGGAAACCCAAGCATGTGGAATTTTCTTACCACCCTGCTGATTCATTCATGTGCAGCTGAAGTCCCAGACTGGCCTCATTCAGCTTTCAGCCCCGGTGCTGTGAGCTTCTCATCACTTCATAAAACAGTGCCTCTCCTAAAATGAGCTATAATTGTCTTCAAAGAGTTCTAAGCTATTTAAACCCTGCTATTTTTCAAAGACTTAACAAAAAATGGGGTAAGTGGAACATACTTACGAGAACACCTCAATGGTTCCACTGATGAATACGAAAATTAAAGAGATGGAACACTACTCTAACTGTGGGTGGTTCAAGAAACAGCCATGAACAGCCACCACCACCAAACACAGGCCAAAATTCCTTTCTAGTTTCATTAAAAAGAAGAGAAAAGATCAAGTCTAAGTCTTACACCTTGAAAACCATGACAACAAAACACCCACAAAATGCTATTTAGCCTCCTAGCTCTCGGAGCCGAAAGTTATAGATGGCAAAATATCTGGAAAGTTTTAGCTCCTTTCATTCCAGAAAGCCATCATTAGCAGTTCTGGCACTAACTTGCTTCAGTTGAGGAGCATTTCAAATTTTAAAAAGCTAATTTGAAGATCTAATAACTAAGAGACAAACGTTGTAGGCCACTCTGCACTTGTGTTTACACACGTGCATGCACATCACACTCACACCTCACTCTAACACACACAGGCAGTCCCTCTCTGCTGGAGGTCAGAACCACAGCAAAAAGCATCACTCCAGGAACATCTGGAGACAGGCACAGCATTTAGAACAAGATTTAAAGGGGTTTGCTTGTTTGTTTTACAGCAAGACAAAAGTGAAAGACTGACTTGACCTATTCGGCCACCCAGCAGGCAAGAACAGAGGCAATCTGCTTTCCTATTTCTGGATACCCAAATAACACTCAAGATACCAATTTATAGCCTGGTGGAGCACTTAAACAGTCAATTCAAGACTTATTTTTTACCTGCACAGTTCGTGTCCAACTCTCTCAGTTCCACTGCAGCTACTAACTCAATTTATTTTTTCTCTTTTCAACTTTTTACTTCTGTCTTTACCCATTAAGAGTTAAAAAGTTAGATTGCATCCCTCACCTTAACTCTTCATCTTTAATACTCCTCTTCATTTTCTCACATTTGCTGACAATCATCTCATAAGATTTAAACAAAGACACCTTGCTAGCACCAAAAAAGACTGTTCAACACCTTGCTAGGATTCTATTATGAACCAGGCAACAGAATTCATCACTTGAAATATGAAACTAAGTGGATGGAGGAATTCAGATTATTTTGAGGGAGTTGATTTTGGCCATATGAGGAACACTGGAAGACAAATTTGCACTGAAGAAGTCTCCCAGTGCACAGCACTCAGGAACCATCTTACAAGCTCTCCTAATTGCTCTACTGCAGGCTTGCAGCAGGCACAGAACAACTCTTCTTGCCTTAAGTTACTGCCCTATGTTCCTGTGGGATCCAGGTTATACAGATTAAAGCACCTCCAAAATGCACCTTTCCTCTGTATTCAGCTTGGTTTGGAGCTGGCTCATAATACCCCAGAAATCTCCAGGGATCAACACCAAAACAGAATTGAGGTTTGCAGCTCCAGCAGAACCTGCCCCAGACCTGACCAGCAGCTTGCACCCAGCAGATGTGCTCTGTGACAAGCCTGTGTCACCCACGGCTGTGACAATCCCTTCCCCATGCCTGCCTGGAAAAAACAACACAATTTCAAGCCAACATAAATAAAATCTTCAGCTCTTTCCAAAGGGTGGCTCTCGACTTAGATCTTCTGCATGACTTACTCAGACACCAGGCTCTGAATGCCACTTTCAGCCCAGGAGATGTTACTCCAAGGGGAGCATTATTTATGTAAGGCATCAGGGCATATTCCTGGAGCACACCTGAGAAGGGTCACAGTAAAGTCCTCACAGCCCGGGTTTCAGGTTATGTCCTTGCCAGCAGCTGGTTTTGCTCTACCTTCAGTCCATATCACAGAGTTCTAGTGCAAGGACAGAGTTTTGCCAAACAGGGAACTGCAGTACCCCATCCCACCCTGACTGTGTTTCTCACCATCCACAGTTACCTGGCTCCCTTCCACAGCTGGAAATACAGATGTTCTGGGACTGCTTGCACCAAAAGCCCACCAGTCACACTATAAACCTACTCTAGGAAAGCCACAGCTGAGCTACTTGTGTGTCAAACAAAAGCCATCCTAACCTTTTGCCCTCAGCTGGCCCATTTACTGATGCACTAAACTTGGTTTCAGCGAGCTGCAGGATGCTGATATCACACAACAGCTCTACAGAGGGGCAGCAGGACCCAAAGCCCAGCTCTACTGGGCTCTAGTTTAGAGCCCAGCTCTAAACTAGTGCTGTTGCTCCTGTCTCACAGGAAAACAAAAATCAGACCTTCACATTTAGAAAAGGTTTTATTCTCTGGTCTAAATTACTTTTTTTTTCTTGAACTCAGTGCTTTGCAGATCCAGCTGCCCAGGTGGAAGGCTAATTTTAGATTCTGTGCACCTAAAAGATTGTTCTTCCTCATTGCATACCCAAGTCAACTGGAGGGCAGCCTGTGACGTGCAAGCACAGCAACAGCTGAGATTGAAAGCAGAGATTGTTGGCTTAAAATGTTAATGGCTCAGTGCAACTGGGCAAAGAGGAGGTGGAATAATCATGTTCACTCCATTGCACTGTCAGCCTAGCAAAAAGCATCAGATTATGAAGATTTAAAAATTAACCTAATAGAAAGGAGACTGGCAGAAAGATCTTGTTAAGGACAGCCATATAGGAAGGGCTCTGTGGAAAGACCGAGCATCTTAATCCAGCCTTCTGTTCCTGTTTAGGAGCACAGCCAGTTTTAACAAGGCTTGAGATTCACCTGGCACCTTCAGCCTAAGCCTGACTTCACAGCATGAATAACACAGCTGTGAGAAATTAGGCTGGCACAGACCTTACAGTTCATTTTCTTGTTGTTCCCTCTCCATGCCCCCTCCACGAGGATCCCTGGAAGCCCTGCATGCCTGGCTCAGTGCTGGGGGCTCACTGACCCTGGGCTGCAAAACGCAGCCCCAGAGGAGTTTTTGATCTGTTCCTAGATACTGTCAACACACTGCAAATATGTTGCAAACACTCATGTAATTCTTCACCCTCTTGAATACCAAAATACAATAAACACTGTTGCTATGTTCACTCCAGGCTTGAATCACTCCCATGAGAGAGTTTCTCAAAGGACCTGGAGCTGCTTGGGCTTCTTTTCTGCTTGCTCAACATCCCTCCCTCATTGAAATACCTCTCTAGCAGATGAATAAATAAAAAGGTTCCTTCTCAAGCATTTCAAACAGACCAGGAGGCAACAAGTGCAAGCCAAGAAAATGGAATTCCTTTAAGGTTCCTGCTTCCAGAAAACTAAGATGAGAAAAAGGCAACAGGAACAGAAGAATTCAAGCAGACAAGGCAGTTCTGCCACACAAGCAGCACCCAGTCTTTAGACATTTCCAAAGATCTGGAGCAAGCACAAAGACACACATGGAACAAAGAAACAGACAGAAAGTCTGAATGAGCCTCGAGAGCAGGTTTGGAGCAGCACACCAAGTCACAACATCATTCACAACAACCCAGACCATGCTTTCAATTTACTTCAAAGTCAAAAACAACCCATGAGTACAAAAGCAAAAAATTGAAAGAAACAACCAAAAAGTCCATGCAGGCTCTCCTCACACTGCTTCCAGGTTCTTACCCTAAGCAAGCAGTTTAAACATAAATTATGGAATGTGTAGTTAATTCTGAAGAGAAAAAAATGACCTAAAGATCAGCACATCACAGTTCATAATGTACTAGGTTTTCTTGTTTAAAATAACGATAAAGGCACCCAGGAATAACAGACAGGAGTATTTGAAAAACTGAGAAAATCCTGAAGCTGTAACTCACATATATACTTTTTTTTTCTTTTCATAAATGTAGCTGTAGCTATTTTGCTTATTGGAGGTTTAAACCTCAGTCTATCAAAATTATCAATGCAAACATAAAAACAGGTCCCTGTATGGAAGAAGTCAGTCTACTCATTATCAAAACCTTACAAGAAATACACATGATCACTATTTCGTTCAAACACACAGAACTACACAAAACTCTATTCCTACCACAGAGAGCAATTTTATGCAGGAGATGCCTCATGAACAAAAATTCCACAACTTTTCTGCTAAAGGTCTAAACCAGAAGAAAGCCCTACTGCAAAACTTTAATGCCTGGCTTAGTTACCCTCAAAATACCCCAAATTTTGTACATGAAGACTACTACCAATTCCTCCCTTCTCCCCACACGAATATGCAGAAAAGAACTACTAAGGCTTACTCTTAGGAGAAAATGGGAAGCACATGGCTGGTTCAGATGCCTCAGACCAGGCCATAAAAGCAAAGAGAGGCTAATTATCAAATTATTACAGTGGCAATGAACAGTAACTTACCCAACAGCCTCTTACCATGCTTCCCTTTCCCCGGCTTAACTCAACCAAAGCAGCTAGAGCCAGAATTAAAGCACTTTTAGCAGTAGTCTGCATATCTCTGACCAGACATTTGCTCACATATTTAGTAGTTTCACCGAGAGTATCCCCTGTGAGAAGTCACAGTGCCTTTAGCCCAGGCTATTTTATCCAGCACTGCTGCCAACCCCCACTTATGTCCTCATTAAGGCATTTTATCAAGGACTTTGCACACGTGGGATGGCACAGTTGAAGGTCTGTCTCTACAGCACCAGGGAGAATAGCTAAGATGTCAGTGCCACAATTTGCTAATAAGATTACAGCTTGTTTTCAGTAACACAGCAATCAGCTCATCAAGATCTTCCATTATGCAAGTAGCTCAGGGAGCAGCGTCACTTCAGGTTGTTTTGAAGAAGCCTGTTCTGCAAGTGATAAAGAGGACATGCCAGATCGTGCTCTGTGTGTGCAGCAATTCCCACCAGCTGCAGCTTTGCCCCAGTGCAGCAGCAAGGAGGCACAGCCTCACCTCCTGCCCTGGCATTCTCAGAGAGAGCAGAAAAAGCAAACAGCAGTCCTTTGCACAGGGCTGTGTGGAGTGGCAGGTGTGAATCCTGAGACTCATGTGTCTCACTGCTTCAGCCTAGCGCCTCCAGTGTTTTCTGTGCTGGACAAACTCCAGAGTGTGGTGGAACACTGGCACAGAGAAGCTGTGGATATCTCATCCCTGGAAGTGTTTAATGTCAGGTTGGATGGGGCATGGAGAAACCCGACCTGATCTTGGGCATCCCTTCCCATGGGTCGGTTTAGAACTTCACCATCTTTAAGGTCCCTTCCAACCCAAACCATTCTATGATTCTGTTACCTCCACCACAGCTTTGGATCTCAACTAAAGCACAGGTTGTAACTTTCCTGACAATAAGTGTCTCTACCAAAGTATTTAAGGGCAGAGAAACTCCATCTCTACTTTCTTGTCTCAGGCCTTCATCTGGAATCGATTTGTCTCTACTCCATCCAGTAAGGGGCTAAATAAGCAAGCTAAGGAATAGGGAAAGTTGCCTTTAATTACGGATCTGCCTAGAGGCATCTCTGACTGAAACTCAGAGCAGAACAAGAACAGGATTGATAACCCCATGCAGATACAGCCAAATTAAAAATATTCAAAGCCATGTTTAGCTTAGACTATTAGCTGTGTGTCTGTCCCACCATGCTAGGGCTTGTTTTGGCCTCAGAAGACACAGCCCATCCTCCCTGTGCATGGCTTTGTGTTTGACTGTAAGGTCACAGTGGACGAGCCTGTTGTTCACTTTCCCCGCATTAGCAGGGTAAGCCAAACAGGAAAGGGCTTTTATCCAAAGGGAAATCCTGCTGGGAGAAAGGGGTACTTGGCCAAAACAAATCTTTAGTAGTACTGGGATCTTTAATGTGATTGTGAATTGATGAAGCTGATTTACAGCATGATTAGATGTCAGCCATTAATTAAAAGGTGGCATTCCTAACCCTGCTTCCATCTCCACTGAATCCATGTCCATTCAAACACATCAGCAGCTTTGTCCATCCAGTTCCCTCAAGGACCTGCTCAGCCTTTCCAATTCCACCTATCACTATGGCACCAGGATCCCAAACCCCTCAGCCCAGCTGACATGGGGCTACAAACCCCACAGCCCCGTAGCTCCCACACCTTGTCCTCACCCACTCCCCTCTCCCATACAGAAGCATCCCCGGGCTGAGCCTGTGCACAGGAGTGCCACAAGGAAAGCAGCAGGCAGGGAATCACTGCCCTTTGGCAGGGAACCACTGCCCTTTGGTGACTTTGCTGTCACAGCCCCGGGCACACACTGCCAGGGATTCTGCTGAGGCCAATGAGTCAATACCTCCCAGTCACTGCACACATCCTCAAAACACACTACCGTTACACCTGAGGCACCTTTACTGCCATCACTGCCGGCACTTCAGTGAGATGCTCAGCCTGTGCACACCTCAGGCACTCAGCTGAGGGACCAAGGGCTGAGGGACCATTTGGCTTCCAGAGGAAAGGCTGCCAGCATGTTTGAATCCACTATGGAAAGGCTGTGAACTTATTTCTTGTGTGATCATCCATTAATGCCTTTGCCTTTTACTGAAGCAGGTTCACACATACTAAACACTTGTCCTACAGCTTCCCAAATGTTGAACTTGGAGTAAATCAGGGTGATAGAACTCATCCTTATTTCTTCTTCTAGCCCATTCTACCAGTTGTACCTGCATTAGAGCACAGAATGAGTAGCTGCAAGTTGTTGCTCAGCTGCATGAGAACAGCCCAGAGATGTTGGAGACGTCACAAGAGTGACATGCTGACCAGCACAGGGGAAGGAGGGGTGGAGAGGTGTGCTGGAATCCAGCTATGCTTCACTCATGAGAGCTTCAGGGATGCAGGAAGACAGGGAGGAGTCATCAACTGCTCACTTGGATTTCTCAGGGCAGAGTTATTACACATAACACAAAGTGCTTTGGCAGTTACCCTGCCATGAAAAGCTCTTGGCTGAGATTTATAACCAATTCTGTTACTGGAGTGTCACCAGCCCTGCCTGTGAGCCTCCTCAGGTCCCATGAGCTTTACAACCCTGAGAGGAAGTGGAGGAGGGAGGCAGACCTGGCTCAGCAGTGGCTTTTGCTCCATAGCAGCACCACCAGCCCCTTGCAAGCCAGCAGGAATCTTACTGAGAACTCAACGAGCACGTCAGAGCTGCTGATCAAAAATAAGCACTGATTACGGTCAACTAATTAGAAGAGCAGGCTGGCATATGCTTGCCCTATTGGACAGGTAAGTTTTAGGTCAATCCTAGGCAAGAGGCTTAGCTACACATAAACACACAGACACCTCACCTGTGGTGAGTCCTGAGTGAGCAGGTGGGAAGTGCCACTTGGCTGGGGTTCAATGTTTTGGGCAAAGCTGGTGAGCAAGTTTGAGGTTCCTGCTGTAGCAGCTCCTCAGAGCTGACCACAGAGGTGTTCTGGCACCAGCATAGACACTGGAACTCAACTAACTCGTTTGGCAAAAGCCTTAAGTTAGCAAATATTTTGATTTTTATCAAAGAAAGCCTGCAACACTGAAGGTTTTAATCTCGTTCTCTTACACGTGGGTAATTTTAAAGTAATTTACCATATCATTTCTGTGTCAGTCCCCCTGCAATTATTATTAATATTTTTTTTCACCACTCAAATTTTGCCTGGGGTCTTCTAAAGAGTTCCTGTCTTGCTTTGAATGCACAGTGTCATCAAATTGGACTGGAAAAAATGAGAACTCAGACAGACACATGAAAATATCAGCTGTGATTAGAAGTAAAATCACTGTCAGCACATTCACCCAAAATCCACAGACTCTGACCACTACAGCAAGGAAACATTCTAAAACTCAATGCAAACTTCTCAACTGGTGCAAATACACCTTAGATTAATTCTTAACTCATAAAATACCCAGTAAGCACACAAGTAGAACAGTGTTTGTCAAGCAAAGCAGTTCAAATTTCAGTTCTATCCTCCACTAATTGCATGATAAATCAGCAGTTCTCACATCCACAAACCCCTGAAGAGCGTGCAGACCCCAAGGCAGGTTACACTGGGTCACAAGGAAGCATTTCAGCCCCTCAGGTCCCACTTCCCCAATTGCTGCACTCAGCCCAGAGTGAGCACACAGAAAAGAACAGGGATTTTCGTAGGCTTAGTATGAAGAAAAAGAAAGGGAATTCCCACAGGTTTCATTTCAGGATCAGGGCGCTCAAAGCACTATTTTAAGAGCACACAATAGCCTGCTCACCTCTAGAAGCTCACCTTGCTTCCACCTACCCCATCCCAGGTGCTGCCTTGGCCCCGTGCCCTGCTGTAGGGAGCAGAGCAGCCGGGACCACCCCGTGTCCCACGGAACGCTCCGTACCTGCTGAGCAGCTGGGCACAGCTGGCTGCCCGGACAGGTGCCAGCACCCCCCGGGGCCTGGCCATGCCACCCCTGCCCATCCTGGAGCCACACTTGTCCATGTCCAGCGGGGAGGAGGGTGGCGGTCAGTCCATCCGTGCTGAACACACGCTGCTGGCAACCAAGAGCTGCTCCTCGTCACCCACCAGGTGACAAGGGAGCATCCTCTGCTCCCTCCCTGTGTCCCCCCGCCCCGGCAGCAGTGACAGTAAATCCAGCTGAGCCCTCAAGCAGCGCTGCCCGAGGCGGAGCCGCCCACGCGTGGGACTCAGGGGACAGCCCCCAGGCAGCTCCGAGAGCAGAAAATAGCACCGAGCTCTTCCCGAGGCTGGGCTGCAGCTCGGGAGTGCTAAACATTAACGTGAGCCTCAGCCCACGCGAAAAAGGAACTCCCAAACGCAGCCCAGGGAGGAGGAGCCAAGAAGCCTATTCGCTCCTTAGCATTGTACTTGAAGAGAACGTCAAGAAAAGAACAAAATATCTGCCCGGGGACGTGGGGAGGGCAGGGGAAAAAAACCCCAAGTGCCTATTAAAAAAGCAATTCAGCGTTTCTTGCCATAGTTGAGCAGTGAGTAAACCCCAGCTGGATGTAAAACACTGGTGTTGAAAGAGCAGTGTAAACTCCTAACACCCACAGAGAATATTTTGCAAGATCCAGATTATTCTTTAAAAATCTCATCGACAAGCAATGCACAAGTGAGCAAAGGGTTAAAGCAATCGGATGCCCTGTAGCCATTCCTGACAGGTTTTGCTCTTTCCTTGTTATTCTCTCTACAGTGTTTCAGTAACTCTCCTTTCTTCTAGCATTTTGTATTCAGAATCCCGAAGTTAAAGGGGTGAGTAACTTATTTAAGTTTTTTAGTGAAGGCACACAAAGCTCATCCTGCACAAGTGACAATCCCACTCTGTGCTCCTCATATTCCCAGTCAGGCTGGGTCTACAGCTCAGCCTGCTTTGCCTCCAACAGCTTAAAGGGCAGCAGCAGCTACTTTAGAGACAATCCCTCGTCATAAAAGAGCCCATCTTGGTTTTGTTCCTACTAACACAGCTACTTTCCCAACCACTGCTGAAGCTCACCCTGCTGCTGAAGGAACACAGCCTCACTCCCCAGCTTCAGACCCGGGGCCGGCACTGGGAATGTTCTTGGTCTGGGACATTTACAACTCCCCACACTAACTATGCAAAAGTATTCGTGGGAATTTGCTCTCTTTTCCTCCTTACCCACAATTCCTGTAAAATTTATTCCTCCACCCATAATTCAGAACTCAGGTTTATCCACATAGCTCCTCCTACACCAGCCCCAAAGATCAACCACAGAAAGTGCCAGCTTGTGAAATTCACTTCTAACCAAAACCCAGAGACCACAGGTTTTACAGCAGCACGGAATCACACACAGGTAGCACAGAATGGTTTGGAAGGGACCTTCAGGACCACCCAGTGCCACCCCTGCCATGGGCAGGGACACCTTCCACTGTCCCAGGCTGCTCCAAGCCCTGTCCAGCCTGGTCTTGGACACTTCCAGAGATCCAGGGGCAGCCACAGCTGCTCTGGGCACCCTGTGCCAAGGCCTGCCCACCCTCACAGGGAAGAATTCCTTCCTACCATCCATCATAAAAATTCACCCACTTACAAAAGTTATAGGAACACACAGAAAGCAAATCAAAGATGTTTCATCCTTTTTTGCAGCTACACAGACTACAGTTGCTGCAGAAGTGTCACCATCATGTGTGACCACACACACTGTTCAGGATGTGAGACATGGGAGGGGAGAGCAAGGAGGGATGACAACAAAAACATCTGCAAGAGCAAATGTGGCTGCTCTTTGCTTTCTGTTTTTACAAAATTTGAAAAGCATTTTGTTCTCCCCAGGGAACACTCAGCTTTTCCAAACCACTCCCCACTGAGCACACCTTGCCCTGAAACAAGGGGTTGGGTTTCAGGCCATTCCTTCTCCTGGACATAAAATCACCTCTAACCTGCCAGCACTGCAAATAGATGGGCACCACAGCCCATAGCTTTATTTCTTTTGTCCCTCAGTGGTGTTCCTTGTCATTAAATGTCTTTTAATAACTCCAGCAGCCAGCTGATCATCCATTTTAATGGGTCAATTTACAGACAGAGCCTGCCAGACACTCGTACCAGGCAGTTTCATCCTCAGGTTTCTCATACAGTAGTAATAACTCAGCCAGGCTTGTTGCACAACTGAGCAAATTTAAAGCATCCAGATGAAGACAGAATTCTTTAAGAGTACATTCAGCTTTGATTACTCACACAAAGAGTACACAAGCACTGCTGAAAGTTTCTGATCTCTCTGGATAATAACAGCTGCACTACAGCCTTTCACATCTCCACTCCTGTCTGGCCTTCAGTTATTCATGGCATTTGAGAGGAGTAATCAGTAAGTTTATCTCCCAGATTGTGCTTGTGAGAAAAAAGGTGGAGGAATAGAGGCCAGCTGAGTCTGCTTTTTCAGAGCGAATCAGGATAAATATTCCAGCTCTGGTTTTGAGCTCTCCAGCATGTTTCATGCTCCAGGACAGTCTTCCTGGCATCATTAGAGATGAGACAAGCTCGCTAGGATAAGATTATCTGGATCACAGGAGCTGAATCTTACTCAAATATGGAGACAAAGAGACACATGATGCTCTCAGCAGCCAATTAGTTCAAATGAATCACGGGAACAGACCCAGCGCTGTTACCATCACCACTTTAGAGCACAAGTTATTTCAGAAGGTATCCACACATCCTGCCAAGCTGACATGACTTGGCCTGACTTTTTCAGGATCAAAAGGAGGTGGAAAAACACCTGACATGCTTTTGGATAGTCAGGAATTTCAGCAGGCCTGAAGACTGGAGGAACTCTCTGCAGTTGGGGAGAGCTGCCTCTGCATGGTGCCTGGCAGAGCTGGGCATCAGAGCCTTCAGGTCAGCTGCAAGAAAACATCCATGGGCTGCATTGCAAGGTCTTATGGCAGCTTTACATTTTTCAAGCATCCCAAAATCAGTTTGTTACCCTGAAAAATGAACACAAGTGACACACTGCAATGTGGAGTGGGAAAACTTCTTCAATTCTTTTTTTCTCAGGTTTATTTTGAGGGTACACAGCATTAGGAAACCTGAAAATCATTTATCCCCACTCAATCCACCACATAAGAAAATCCTCAAGTGGTGCTACCTCTCCATCACACAGACTCAGTGAGATTAAGAGATTATTCCAGTTTCTGGAGTCACTAAATCAGTGAGATTATCCAAGCCCCAGCTTGCTCCCAGTCTGGCAGGGAGCAGCAGCCAGGCTGTGGCCTGGGGCACAGAGTGAGCTGCAGTCAGGTCTGGGTAAGGCAGCAGCTCCCAGCAGCTGGGCCTGCCACACATCTGGTTCTGCTCTGCCTGAGCTGGGAGAGAAAACCAGCCCCTCACAGGAAAAGAGCTGCCAAGAGACAGCCCCAGCAACACTCAGGCCCTGTGAAGGGTTTCCACTCACGACTTTACTGCATGAGACAAGAGGTAATCTGTCATCCTGCTGGGAGAATGCCCAGGGAGCTGGAGGATCAATAATCAATATCAATAAATATCAGTATCTCCAGCTGCCTGCCCTGTTTGAAAATGTCCTGCCTTGGGAGAACCAAGGAGGTGGGGTAGGGGAGGAAAAAAAGTCATACTCTCTTTAGACACAGATAAGTCAACTGTAAAGTTGCTTAAACCTAATTACTACTGTAAATGTAATTTAAATCACCCAAAACATTTCCACTGCTCAAGGAAGAGCTGCAACAATAGGAGGAAGCACTAAGACAGGAGCTATTCTTAACACTCAAAAACATTTATTCTGATGAATAACCAAGACTTACTTATTAATGTAAATTGAATATGCCTCTGCCTCCTGGGCACCGAAGGCTGTGTAAAATTAGAAGCCTTAGCGGGTTTCAGAGGATGACCTCGTTTACCTCCCTGCTCAACACGTGCCTGATACCTACAGAGGGCTGTGCCTGGCAGGAAAATCTCTCTTGCTGGACACTGAATGCAGAAAGGAGTCACAGGCACCAGAGTAATGACCAGCAAGCTGCTTGTTCACTTCCTCCAAGAACAGGGACCCATTATCCCTGCAGCCAGGTGACAGAGGGCCACACATCACCCTGGAGGAGAGGCAGGTGGGACCAGTGAGCAGCACTGAGCAGCCAGTGCCCTCTGCACCTGCAGTGAGTGACCAGCACCTTGTGCCAGCCCAGCACACACAGGAGTTCTCTGACTCCACTCTGCACAGCTCATCCCCAGCACCACCTCCACAGAGCACTTTGAACATCCTTCATTTTCACAGAAGAAGAATATGAAAAGCTCCAGCTCCCAAGCTCACGCCTCAGCTGATTTCACAAACCTCATTTTGATTTTTGCGCGTTGGATTTTCTGTTCCCTTCTGGGAAGGGGATGGGGCAATGGAGCAACAAAGAGAAAGAGTGGCAGAAATGGAGTTTCTTCCTGGGGTGCCCCAGTTCTCAGCCCAAAGATGTGATCGATTAGGTTGTCATCTTGTTTATTTCCTGCAGCATAATCACAGCAGGGGATGGGCTCTCTGGGCTGAGCTCACCATGAGTCAGTTTGCGGGCATCCCGCAGGAGCTGCTGCCCAAAGAATGCCAAACATCCACTCTGGGAGAAGTCATGCCCGTGGCACGGCCCCACAATCAGTGCAGCTACCAAGGTTATGAGACAGCTCAACAATAGCTACTGATAAGCTGGGTTTTAGCAAGGATGGCAAGACAAGGGGAGGAGAAAAGGAGGAGTGACCTGATCATAATTCCACAACTAAGCTATTTGTTAAGATTAAAAGTGAAACACCTGAGCATGGACTAAGTACAAATAGAGTTTTCAAAGCAATGTTTCATTTAGGAGGTTTTCTTGTTTGTTTGTTTTGACAGGTTTTAGCCTATTATGGCTTTTATAATTGCCTCATAAATTTTTATATTGGGTCAGACTAGCTGAAACTACTTCAGAAATTCAGCCGGACACCCCCCTACCTCCCCCTGTTATTGAAGCTTATCTTGTTGAATGACTACATTAAAACCTAAATCCACTCACCTAAATTCTCCAGGATTCAGAGAAAAATAATTGCCAAATAGGTCCCCACACACATTGTTATAGGAAGTTTACTTGGGAATGAAATGCCCCTGTGCCCATTTGTGGGTAGAGCCACCAGGCTCCGAGCAGGGGAACAGAAGGACACCCCCCTCACCAGAGGAGCTGCATTTTCCCAGATCCTGATTGCTCCATCAGTTATTTCCAAAACACAAAGAAGATTTAATACAGTCAAGTAGCAGAAGCTCTTATTTAGCAGCCAGGCAATTGTAAGTGCCAATTATTCCACTCATAAGAAACAGTTTTGTTGTACTCCAAAGTGCCATCACTTATCATAACAGGCTGCTGTTCCACTTTGTCATCTCTTCAGCTGTAACAGGTCTGTCAGGAAGAATCCAAACTTCTCTGTGTGGAGAGAGATTACAAGTGGCCTGTAATTTATATTTATGGGCATTCTCCTCATTTGTCCTCGAGAAGAGAGCTGGACTGCTGTTTAAAGGCTCAGAAGTGAAAAAAAAAGTCAGCATCCACTATTTTTGCTCTGCTGGCGCCTGGCTCTGAAGTCACCACTCAGAGCTTGTCTGTACTGGTCTCATCTATAAACGATGCAACAGCTGGAACAAAACTGGTTGAGATGCTGGACTGATTGCACAATTCAGCTCACAGCTCTCACAGAGCTATTTGTAGTCAAGAGCCAGTTAACTCATTAGAAGAGGGCTTGTTTTTCTAACATTTTAATGATGAAGTTTAATTATGTGCGTCTTTATGAAGCAAGTCTTTATGAAAACCAGGACTGGAAGATGTCAGACATGATCTAGGTTTGGCCAGTGAGGGGATGGAGGAGCTTGCTACAGACATTCCCAAACAGCTTGGTAGTGCAGGATTTACAGGAAGAACTGAGGGCAGCTGAGGCTGGTGGTGTAAGATCATCTCAAAGGTCAGTCAGGGATTAGAGCAGTGTCTCTAAATCCCCACGTGCTGTTTGCTGTGTAAAACCCTCTGCTCTAACTGGAGGGCCAGAGAGGAGATGGGACACAAAGTCTCAGGCTTCAGTGTCAAGTGATGCAAGACAGATTTTTATTGTTCAGTTTACACCTGGTGTGCAAGGTCAGACTGATGCAGTGCTCAGTGCCAAGGCCAAAAGAAGATTTTACATAGATCAGCCATTGAAAAACCACAGTCAAAACCAACAAGTGAAAGAAGCAGAAATTCAGCCTGGACTCACAGGTAAATTGAAAATGATGATTTCATAGAAATAAACCTAAAAACACAAAAGAAAGGAACTAAACCAATTGTGTTTTACCTTGCAGCTCTAGTAATTTTGATGAATAAACACTTTAACCCAACTAACATTCAGAAACACGTTTTAACCCTGGTGTAAGCAACAAAATTTTTGTACAATGGCCATTTTCTGACACAGGCATCACCTGGCTGTGGTTGCTGACCCGACTTCTACTCAGTTTTGGCCCCAAAACTGCTGATACAGCTCAGCCTGATCTGTGCTGGGAGCAGCCACTGGGCTAAACCAAGAGCTACACATATGGCAGAGACAAAGGAGAGGCGGCAATGAGAACTGCTGCTCTTGCAGCTCTGCAAAACAGCTCTTGGGCAGTTTCTGATATGACAAACCCTTCAGAAATAACTGGAAGAACCCATAGGAATGGTAGAAATCAATCTTCCATGGTGGAAGCTGTAAATCACTTTATCCTAAAAGCTTTCAAGCTGACCCAACAGCATCTGCACTGCTGAGGCTCCCAGGCTGCCTGCTGTGGTACTTGTACCATGCTCAAGGAGGAGGGAGGAGCATTCTCACCATCAGATGGGAAACTGGCTTCCTCATAAGCATGGGAGTTAGGGACTTTGTCAATTAACCAATTAATTAGAGAATTAACAAGCTGCCATCCCACTGAGAGGGCACTGAGCCCTTGTTTGAATTTTTTACCTGATGAGCTCACGTAATAAATCTGGCTTCACAGTGTACATCCTCCTGGAACTCTGAGAGATCCAAATGAGCTGTGATGCCTGACTTAGAGCCAGTGTCAGAAAAAGAACTTTTATGGGGTTAAATGATATTCATAGACCCCCAGCCAGCAGCTTCTTGACCTTTACAAAGACTGTTTCTCCTTTGCCATCTGCCTTGTTAACCATGAGGTGATGCTAATCCTTTACAAAACTGCACAGACCACATTAGCAGAATTCACAGGAATGCCTTAAAGCAGCAATTCCCTGATCTTATTTACCAATTCCACTCCCCACTTAAGTTTCCTTCCATCTAACACATTATTACAGCTAGAACGAGCCTCGCAAAAAGCCGTTCTCCAAAAAAGCTTTTTCCAGGGTGAGTGCTGGTATTTCACCAAGCCTTGGATTCTCCCAGGGGAGCTGGCAGATCTCTGCTTGCTCCAAACCCTTCCTGGCCTGCAAACATCCGGCAGCCTCGTGCCTGCTGCACGCTGCCAAGGCAGCGTAGGAAGCACGGAGTGAATGAACTCCAAAACCCTTGGATGAGGAATACAGCTGCTCCCAGGAGAGATCCTTCCTCTCCCGTTACTCAAAGGAAACACTGCAGCTAAATACAGCTGTTACCTTTATCTCATTTTACCCTGCTTGTGCACAGGCTGGAGGGAGGCCAGGGCTGAGGAATGTTTGCCCCAAACAAGGGGCTGGGAGATCAGCTGCAGGGATGTATACACTGCCCTGCATGCCTCACCTTCCGCTGGGGGACACACAGGGATTTCCTTCCACTGTGTCAGCCCCGCTGCTTTCAAACAGGAACATTGTCCCAGCTTTACCTTGACCGAGAAAAACAACTTTCATCAGCAAAGCTGTATTTATTTGTTGCTTAAAGAGGATATCCTTCCAGTTCCATTATATATTGGCCACCTGCTATGGGCTTTGCAAGAGTTCCAGACTCATGTTCACTCAAGGGCTTACACAGAAGAAATCCCACCTTTATTTCCAGTGTTCATCACTTGAAATCTAATTCAGAAATGAGAACCTTCAAAGAGAAAAGTGCAGAGGCAAGGGAGTGAGGAGTAGTCCAGATCTGTGCCTTTCCAATGTTTCTCAGTCACATGACACATTTCTCATGCTTCCCTAGGTGACCCCAGCAGAGGTAACTGAGGAATATAAAATAACTCTTGGCCAGCAGGCTCCTGTCAGTGCTTCATCCATGCCCAGGCTGCCCAGCTTGCTACTGCTGACCCACCAGTGTGCAATGGCCAAGCAGGCTATTGTCACTTCACTATGTGATGGGAGTGTGTGTGCCCATGAGGACATCTCACAGACCAGAAGCCACAACCTTCAACTGAAGTTATCACAGATGGCCAAAATTCCATATTATATAAGAAATAAACTTTCAGAGAACTAGTGAATTCATAATAGGCTTGCCAGATGTTATGCAGGAAGATTCAAGGGTCTTGAAACTTTTCCCTCTAAAAATTTGGAAGTATGGGAAAGAAATACCAGAATACTGTTTGTTCTAAAAGGTCCCCAGTGGGGGCTGCCCTATTATTTTCCTGTATGATGAGAGCAAAGTTCCCTTTGCACACAGCTGGCACAGAATATTTAGTGAGAAAGATCCTCATTCTTACAAGAGACACAGATTTTAATAGCTCAGCAGTCCAGGCACTGGCAGCCCTGGGGGCTGATGGAATAAGCCTTGCAGATGGAAACAATTATTTAGGAAGGGAAGGACTCCTGCATGCAAGGAGCAACATCTCACTAAAACTGAAGCCTCCCACCAACACATTCCAGACTCTTGGAGTAATTTGCTTTGGGGAGTATGCTTTAAGCTACATCAGCTTTTGTATTTCTTTCTCCAATCTTAATTGCAATCACAAAACATACTCCCCTGCAAACTGACCCAACAGTCTGACCAAACAGCAACAAATACCAGGAAATATTGCAAACATCTGAAGCTCAAACCAATTTAGAGACCCAACTCTTCAAGCAACAAGTTCTGATTTCAGACAAGCTTTCCACTACACAACACACCTGGAAGGACTTACCCACCCAATCAATAACTCTGTAGTAGATGACTTACACCTAAAGTCTGTGGAATAAATAATGAATAAATCACACAGGCTGTACTTGATATGTAGTTCATCAAACTGAAGTGCTTTACATAAACCAAAATCACGAGTCTTGGAAAGGAACAAAATTTCCAAAAGCACTAATTGATTAGAAATATCTAATTAAGGGTAGTCCTTTCAAGCCAGCTGCATAAAGAATATTTAATATAATATGTTGAAGGAGAAAAGTAACTCCAGCAGGTTTCAATTAAGCCTCATTGCCATATGGATTTTGCATCCACAGCAGGAAGGCTCAAACATCATGTCACAACTAAGATATTTTTATGTCTCCAACTGAAAGCATTTAAACTGCTTGGAATAGAAGCATATGGGCCATAACATCCCCAATTAAGAAAATATTTTGCTGAACTGGGAGCCTAAAAGGCATATGAAGCTAAAATACATTATATTGTTGCTCAGGTATGGTAGTTTCTAACTTTTAAAGGATGCAAAAAGCTAAGAGTGTATTGCATGTATGCCCTAGTGACCTCCCTACCCAAAAGGGAAGATCCCAGCGCCAGTCACACAGTGATTTTTAAGGAGGCCCTGAAGGGGTGAGGGCTCCTTTGCTGTGCAGACAGGGATGGTGTAAACTCCTGGAGCAGTTTACACCATTTTAAGCAGTGAGGGGCTCCTCAGGTCACCATCTCAGCCAACCTCCTGCTTAAAGAAGGGTCAAACACAGCCAGAGCAGGGTTCTGAAAGCTTTGGCCAGCTGGGTCTTGTAAAGAACTGAGGTGCCAGCATCTCTTTGGGCTTCCATTTCAGCACTCCAGTGAGTGATATTTTCCTTAATGCAAGCTGGACACTCACCCATTGCAGTTTATAAAGCTTTGACAAGTAACACAACACTTTATCCAACTAATCAAAGATGCTGTGAAGTGGGAAGCAACAGTTATGTTTTTTTCCTTCCCATATTTTAAAAAATGACTTCAAAAATGTGTTTTGATTAACCCAAGAACTCGGCTGCTATTGCTGCTGCGCCCCCTTGGGATCTTGAGCCAAACATTCAGTGTTATTTTTCTTCATACAGCTTGGACCCAAGAACCCAAATTCCTCTTTACTGGAAACAGATGTCAACCAAGTTAAATCATCCCATGACTCCTGCAGGAGAAGGATGTAAACAGCCACAGCTCACCCAGCTGTTACTCTGAGAGGTCCTGCTGACAAGTTAGGGATCCCCACACGCTGCAGGACCTTAAAAATGCTTTGACATAATGATTTGAGATATGTTTATCACTTAAATCCACCAAAACACATTAGGTCACGTCAGTTTACACTAGATTAGAGTTTGGGTCTTTTTACCAACATCTTCCAGAGTTTTGAGCCCAGAGGAGAAAGAAGTTGTTATCTATGTTTTTATACATACAATGCTTCCCAACAGAGTCTTAATGTTTAACAGACCCCACCCCTGCAAAGTAAGGGCTTTACAAACAAGAAGGGGGGGAAAAAGGGAGATTAAATGATGTGCAAAAGGTCACAAAAGACATACAGTACAGTTTGGCACACAGAAATGCATCCTCCACCTCCCAGGAGGCTTAACTCCAGCCAAAAGGAACTACCAAATTACAACTCTCACTAATGCTGTGCTCCAAAGCGTTCAATCCAGGTTTTGCTATCTTTAAAGCTGAGAAAAATACCTGCTTGCTGCAGCATGGAAGAGCTCTGGGACAGAGGCTGCTGGATATGAGAAATGATGCATCAGGTGAACAAGAGACCCCCCAGGTGAATTAAATCCAAAACCATTTGTGGTCAGTGTAAATAACCACACTGGCAGGAGCTCCACTACAGCATCCAAGGCTGCAAACTCTCTTGATGGTGCCCAGGAAGCAGCTTTTGCACACAACAGCAAAAGGAAATTAAAGAACAAACTCATGGATGCTATTGAAGCACTTGCAGGCTACAAGGCAGCTTCAAGGTCAAGCAAAATTCATGCTGAGAGCTCCAAATGCCCAGCAAAGACAGGCACAGGGGCAGGCATTACAGCCAGATTCAGGAAAGGAAATATTTTAAGAAATATTTTCACAATAAAAAGTCTACAGAATTCAAACTGAGGCCCCTCATGTGTAGGTCTGTGTCCATTCTGCAGGCCAAGTTCACACACCACCAACCTCTTGTAAGAGGCACTGACCCACAGCAGAACCAAAATGCCCTTTCTACACTACTTCTAGCTAAATTCACACACAAAAGTCCTATTCTTAGCAGCCAAATATTTATTTGTGCATTATTTTTCATAGCTCAAAGACAGGAAAACCAGGTTTAAACCACTAGTGCCATCAGCATAGCTGTGGTACTGGGGAACTCTGCAGGAACTAGGAGTCCTCAAAGTAGCTTTCTCAAGCAGGTTTTTGCAAGCTGGCACCAACCTCCCTGCTATGACGGTGACACTGCCAGGGACAGCCAGCCCAGCCAAGCTAAAGCTATTTTGAGTGTATTTACACAGACTAAAAACAACACAAAGCACACACTTTGGTAGCACCAGGCTTTAGAACATCACCATGTAGTACAAGAGGCAATATTCTCCTAGACCTTTAGATTGTTTATTTACCCACCTCAGTTCATCCACTTCTTTGCAGTGATGGTCCCAGTATAACATTTTTAACTTAAACTGCGGCATTCTGGCAACTACCTCAAGATAACAGGGTTTCTTTTTGAGCAGAGGTTAACACAATCTAGAAGACTCAAGTAGCCTAAACAAGTGAAATCCCATAGAGACAGGAGGTGTCATCCTCAGGGCTTCAGCTGCAACATTAGAGGCATCCCCAACAATGCAGCTGCCAGATGAAGCCTTTCTTGCCAACACGTTTTAAGTGTGCATGGTGGAAAAGGTGAAGAGAAAAACCTTGACACCACCAGCAAACGTCCTTCCCGCTGGCTCAGGGACGACAGCTTTAAGATGTCATTACAGCCGAGACAATAACCCCATTCCCCGACGGGGCAGAAGCCACATTCTGCGGGAAAAGCGACAATTCAGGAGTGCACAACCACGGCATCCAGACCCCCGGGGCTGCGGGGCATGGCCGGAGTCCCCGAGCAGCGCCGAGCATCAACCTGCCTGCAGCGGTCAGTGCCCACCTGGGGCAGTCAGTGCCCACCTGGAGAGATCAGTGCCCACCTGGGGCGGTCAGTGCCCACCTGGAGAGATCAGTGCCCACCTGGGGCGGTCAGCGGCAACCCGGAGAGGTCTGTGCCCACCTGGGGCAGTCAGTGCCCACCTGGGGCGGTCAGTACTCACCTGCGGCGGTCAGTGCCCACCTGGGGCGGTCAGCGCTGCAGAGCACAGCCGGAGAAGAGGAGAAGGGGAGAGCGGGGAGTTCTCCCGACCCGCATCTCAGCTGGCCGGAGCCGCCCAGGGCCGGGCGCGGAGCTCGGCGGAGGCGAGAGCAGCAGAGCAGACCCTTCTTCCCCCCGCCCCCGTCCCGCCCCTCCAGAGCTCGCCCCGCTCCCCGCCCGCTCCCTCCGCATCTGCCCGGAGCATCCAACCCTTCCCGTCCGCCGCTGGCAGGCGGGGAAAGAAACGGGGGATCCCCGCTGGAGAAGAGCCCCGAATGGAGAAGAACCCCGAAGCTCCCTCCCGGGAGAGGGGGATGTCCTGGGCAAACGGCTTTTCTTTTTCTTTTGTCTTTTCCTTTCTAAAGAAAGGAGCCGCGAAAATAAAGATGCGGGCAAACAAGTTTTATTTAAGAGCATGGCCAAATATTTGGCCACGCGGGGCTCAGGGGATGGGGTGGGAAAAGCAAACACAACCAGGGCAGGTTTCATCATTTTTGCGGGCTGGTGTTGCACAGTGTGCCCGTGTAAGGCTCTGGAGAGGCAGGCACCGCACACGGGCAGCAGAAACAATGATTCTCACAAGCGGCAGCGCGCTCATTGAATTACTGTGTGATTCAGGTCCTCTTAGAAACAAAAGAGTGTGTTGGACGTGTGCATCAACACAAGAGCACACAGCTGTTCTGCTCAAAGCCAGCACCTCGATAAACCCTTAGGCTATAAAACAATGGCTCATCTCAGGCTCCTCACCCTCCTTGTGGTTCCAATAACTGGTTAAATCGAGCTGTTTGTGAGTGCCTCGCTAGGCTGTAATCTACCTCACATCAGCCTGCCAGCTGTGCTGAAAAACAAAGCCCGAACGGAAATCAGGGACATGCATGCTCAGGATCTGCTGAGGGCTTAATTATTTCTTGTTAATTGGAGGTAGGCCTGCTTCATTTCTTAGACCTGAGCGTTGAAAAGTCGTTTCCTACTTTGAGAACTGACAAGCTGCAGATGAGAAAAGTGCTAATTGGACTATGAGTATAATAATTCTATGGCTGTATTACATTTAAAATCCAGTAAGAACTACTACAGAGAGAGATTGCCTTGATCTTATTTATTTGAAATCAAAGATTAGTGTTGGTGAGCAGAAACTATCACTGGTGCTGGTGGAGTGCTTGGTTCTTGTAAAAAAGGAGCTTATCCCTCAAGAAATTGGCAGCTGTCATCCATTTCACATTTAGGCAGTCAACACTCTGAAAGCAGCTGAGGTGAGCTGAGTAGGTGCTTAGTCTGGAGTGGGTTTCTTTCTGAGAGAATTCCCCTCCCTCTGCCATGCTGCAGTAGCTGTCACCAGTGCTGACCTGGATTGCCATGGGACTCCCTGCTTTGTTTTCACCCTGAGGTGGTTCTCTGAGCTCGGCTCAGCTGCAGTTTCTTGCCCAGGACTGAAAGCAGCAGTCCTCTGCTCTCCAGACTCAGGGAGCCCAGGATTTTCCCAGCTCTTTCACCCAGCAAAGTGGACAGCTGAGCCACGTAGGTAACCAGATAGGATGGCAGCAGCAGAGTCCTCAGGCTGTTAAAGGTCTGGAGCAACAGGCAGACAAAATTCCATGTGAGAGAAGAAAGCAAGGAGCACAGCAGCTGGGGAAGAAAAGGAAGAACTGAATTGTCACAGCAATTATGTCTTTGGAAGAGGTTCCATTTTCAGCAGGATTTTGCAACCAGCAGTGCTTGTTCCCTTCCCTCACCCACCCAACAAATGTTATGTCCTACAAAAGACAAGTTCAAGCTGCTGTGTTCAAGTCAATAGTTGTACATATGAGGAATTCTAGGAGCATTAAATGGTACCCTAGACAAGACCAAGCTCATTGTTAGCACTTCTAGCTTTTGAAAAACTAGAAAATTAATGAATGTTAAATAAGTTGTTGCTACACTGATTTGGTACCGCCTTGGTGGTGTTAATGGTCTTAAAAATGCTTTCAACTGAGGTATTGCCATGCCATGCTAAAGCTCATCTTCAGGGTGTGTTAGTCAAATAACTGCAGCAGGTTAAGATGATTCCAGTGCTTGGCTAGTCCAGCCTAAGCAAGGTTTGCACTCCAGCAGAACTGGTGGAAGGAAACGTGAGTACCTCAGTTGCTGCAATTCAAAATTCCCAGCAATGTAACTGAGCAGACAGGACTGGGAATAGTGACAGTGGAGACACAGAGCAGCTTTCCCTTGTGAGCCCCTTCTGCAAAGGAACAGACAGTCAAGGCACAGGGAAAGAGAAGACACACAAAACATGAAGCTCTTCCACTGGTTGAAATTTATCTTTTGGGATTTGTGTAAAGCCTAAAAGGATTAGGGCTGCTATGTTTGCAAAGAGACTTCTGGCCTCAGTTCTTATTGAGCAAGTGAAATACATCTTATTTTTAGTCACATGCTCCACTGTAAGAAATCTGAAGCAACTTTTCAAAGTACATAGTACCAGCCATAAATACCAGGAGAGTTTTTACACACAGTTGAGTTAAACTTCTCATCTTAGAGGAATAAGTAGCAAATTTTGCCATTTTTAAATACAGTTCTCAAGGACTTTTAAAATAATCATATGTACCTTTAAATACACACACACACACACACATATTCATGATAGTTATTCTGCACAATTTTGTGTTGCCTTTACCTCGCCTACAACAGGAGTCATCACAAATAGGGAAGGCAGAAAATAAAACCTCCTGTTAGTTATTAACCAGGCAGAAACCAATCTTGGAGCTTTGTCTTGCCCAAGAGGCCTCTGAGTCAGGCAGAGGTGAAAAAAGTCAGAGCTGAGGCACAAAAGCAGCAGATATGCCAGGAGGCAGCCTGGTCCCACTACTCACCATCAGGATGTTATAGAAAATGCTCTTTTCAGCATGGGAGTATCTTATCTTCTGCCTCTGGGACCAGCTGTTTGAGATCACAGCAAGAAGACTTTGCTTTTGGCTTTTAGGATTTGAGCTCAGATAAGCAGGCTTGGGCCTCAGTCTCCCCACAGCTCCAGTGGGTTGTGACTCCTCTTGCAACTCTGTACTGGATGCATCACTCTGGTTTTCTTCCTCTGTTAGTTCATCTTCAGAGTCAGATTCAGGCTCATCAGGAGATTCTTTCTCAGTCTTTTCTGTGCTGGTCATCTGTGCTAGAAGCAGGTTAAAAAGAACATGTAAAACACCTGCATGTGACTTTTTTTTCCCATGGCTGCAAGACTTGCTCATTCCATCTAGGAGCTGGACAAGGTTCCTCTGAACTTTTTCCAGCTGAAATAAAGGATTTTCAAACCAAACTAGACAATAAAAGGCCTTTACAAGTGTTTAATTTTAACTAATTAGCTCTTAATCAGCAATTTTATTAAAGGAGAAACTGAAGCACTACCTTTTTATTTGTGCTTCTTGTAAACTAGCTTAGAGGAAGTGGATATGACTGAATTAGTTAGGAAGTTATTAAAAAGAGTACTTTTATTTTTATAACTGAGAAAAGCTTTAATGTTCTTATTCTGTAAATATGCTAATATGTAAAAATTTAGTAATGTGTCTAGTCTTACTGATTAAAATGTAATTTAGAGCATTTGTGGAAACAGTTGGAGGTCTGGTGCTAACAGCAGTTACTACAGACCAGAAATTGTGAATGTAAATGTAGCAAGAATAACCTGAAAAATCTCCTTCAAAACATCAAGAGAATTACTCTGTCCAGACAAAAGCCTGAGCACCCAACTGCAGTGTAGGATGTGGCACAGCTATGTAAAATAGATATTTTGTCACTGATTTTGAACTTCCTCAGCTGGGATTAAATTTTTTTCTCCAGCATTGGAGCACAGTAGCAGGGCTTTATCCTCACAAGTGCAACAACAAGCTTACTATTAGTCTAAACCAAAGCCTGTTATTGGTTGCTGACACGTTAAAAGAAAAAAATTGGGATGGATTGGAAAAACAAACTGGAAAAATACATAAATAAATGAAAATTTATGTCTTGCTCCCTTCAAAACTTTCTATCAGCCTCAGCATAAAAGAATTCCTTACCAGTTCCCCCAATAAAACCTTCCATGCCTTTCCAAAAGGGAGAGGTGCAAGAGAAATGTGAGGCCAGAATTTAAGTGTACAGATTTAGAGGATTAGGCTTGCTTTCTGGGAGATTTTTGAAATAGAAACCTACAAAAATTGCTTGTCCTTTGTCCTTCTTAAATCAAATTACCACTGAGAAAAAGGGAGAATGTAGGAAGGGTAAGTAGCAGCTTGGTTGTCTTGTAAGCATTTTTAACAGAAAAGCCTAATAACTTGTTTGTTTTTTCAATATGCTACCACCAGTACTAACAAACCTTTAGCTGCCTCCTGTGCCAAGTGGCATTAACCTAAAAATAGCCAGCAAAATGCTTTAAAGAGGAAGTTAACTTTATGCAGCAGCATTTTACCTGATCAACTGCCCAACTTACCTTCATTAAGCAGCAGCTGTAGCCAGATAATGGCGATGACCAGCAGCATGACAAAGGGCAAGCAGAACCAGAAGAAAAGCAGAGGAAAGGTCAGCTCATTCACCAGAGGAACCAGGGGATACCTCATGGCTTGCTTCAGGTTACTCTAAGTTTAGAACAGCCCAACTGCTCCCCTTTCTAACCACCTTTTAATAACTCTCATTGCAGCGCTGGTGGTCACAAGAAAGGAGTGGTAAATCAGCAAAGGGGACAGCCCCGTGCTGGGGAGGGAGCAGCAGGGATTAATAGGGGATAAGAACAACTGAGAAAACATCTGACTTGATTGGCCTTTCTTCAGCTGCTATTTAGAGGATAAATACAGGTTAGGAAGCTTTCCAGGCTTATGTTAAAGCTGTAGTTATAGTTCTTGTCTTTGGATATAGGGGAGGTAACCAAGTGCTTTGGCCACTTTGAGACTGAGTAACCAAGGTTGCTCTTGAGAATAAACAGATTCAACCCTCCAGAGAGGTGTAGAGGATGAGCAGTTACAAGATTCTGCTCCTGGGCTCTTATTCAATGTAGACCACAAATATGTCCCATATAGACTCTATTTTTAGCCTACTCTGTATATCCTCATCTATTAGTTAATCCTTTAGGGAAATAAACCTTTATATTTTAATTGCCCTTCTGTCTCCCTTCCCTCCAAGAAAGGCAACTAGCACATTTCATAGGACGTGTGTCTATAAAAGCATTGCTTGGGAGTAAAGGAATTCAGCAGTGACCAAGGAAGGAACCAGATATGTGATTTGATAACTTGATATTCATCACTCTGTGGGCTTCTCCTTCAACAAAATAAAGGCATAATCTATTGCTTACCTCACAGAGGGTTGTTTGTCTAGATTGTTTGTGTAGCTCTCAGGAGAAGAGAGCAGTGATGTAAATGCACGTTACAAATGGTTGCCCGCATTTAATGTTCTTGCTCATGAGCGTGTGTTTGTTTTTATGTAGTAACAGCCCCTTGAAATGAGCTTTTTAATCCCAAGATCTAAATGAACTCTGCAAATTCTTATTAATACACATTAATAACACCTTTGCATGATAAAAGAAAGCTATTAGCCCTGCTCTGTGCATTGGGTAAACAAATGAGAAAAGCCATTAAAGCCCTGAGCTCCAAGTATGCTCAATATTTGAGTCCCCATTTCACACAGTGGGGGTGGCAGGTTGGGGGCACCTCTGGAAATCAGGCTGTTGATAGTTTGTCTACAGTGCTGAGAGGGATGGAAAGGAGCTGAAGCTGTGATCTGTTTAATTTTAATGATGAATTTTGTCTCAGTCACATCACGGGAAGCCCTTGGAGTCCACGCTGGCTCTCACTGAGCTGAGCCAGCCTGGGACATCCTTGTTGCCATGGCAGGATGGATCCCACCCTGGAAGCCCATCTCCCCAGGGAATGGGGAGTGAAATAAGGGGGAAAGGCCCTCCCTATTCCCTGGCTGGTGGCACAGGAGTGACAGATGCCTGGGCTGTGTCAGTGACCTCCTGGGCAGCGGCACGGCCCAGGGCTGTGGGGTTTCACCTCCACACAAGCCACAGCCACTGGGGAAGTTCCCAGCCCAAGTTTAAAGGGCAGGAGGGCCCTGTGTGAAGGGGAGCAGGGGTACAGCCCAGCCCCAGGCTGATGGTGGTACCCACAAAATTGGATTTGTTACCTGGTGTGCAACGAGCCAATAATGACACACTCAAAAGGAACATTGTTTATTTCAGAGCTGCCCCAGCCTGGGTGCTCAGGGGTACTCCAGAAATTCAGCACACCCCCATGGACTTTCCCTGCCATTATTTGTACACAGAAATTCAGAGTTAGTGACTTTCCAAGCACAGCCCCTCTGTTAGGACTGCTTAGTGAGTTCCATGCAAGTTACATCAGCCCAGCAATTTCTGGGCATTCTCAGGGGAAGGGTCAAGGGTCTTTTTAGTATTATAATGAACATGTTCAGCACTAGGACACATGCACCTTGAGTATTTTGCCAAGTTAGCAATATATAGATAGACATACACCAACATCTTCATTTGCTACATCCTTAAAGCTCGTTAGCTTCAGGATGCCCTTGACTAAGGGATGATCCTGCTGCCTGTTCCACTGATCAGGTCTCCTTTCTTGCTCATTAGGCTTGAAACACACAAAGGACTTGCCTCAAAGATCATCCCAATTTAAGATAATCTTGGCAGGTTCCACCCTAGGGGTGCTGGTGGAACATGAACATGATCCAGCTGTGCCCAGGGGGCCAACAAAGTCCATGGCACCCTGGCCTGTCTCAGGAACACTGCGGCCAGCAGGACCTGGAAAGTGATTCCTGCCCTGTGCTGGGCACTGGAGAGGGTCACCTGGGCTCCTGTGCCCAGTTCTGGGCCCCTCAGCCCAGGAAGGACAATATCCAGGGCTGGATGAGGCTCTGGTCTGTTGACACGGTTGCCTTAGGTCGTAGGTTGGACTCGACGATCTCAGGAGCATTTTCCAACCCAAATGATCCTGTAAGGGATGACAGCAGGTCAGAGCAGACAATTGTGCCCCTCTGCTCTGCTCTGCTCTGGTGAGACCCCACCTCAAACACTGGGCACAGTGGTGGTGTCTCCAGCACCAGATGGACATGGAACTGCAGGAGCAGGTCCTGGGGAGGCCATGAAGCTGCTGAGGGCACTGGAGCACCTCGAGACAGGCCGGGAGAGCTGGGGCCGTTCAGCCTGGAGAGGAGAAGGGTGTGTGCAGACCTCGTGGCACATTTCCAGTGGGTGAAGGAGCTCCAGGGAAGCTGGGCAGTGACTCTTCCTCAGGAGTTGCAGTGAGAGGACAAGGGGGGATGGTAGAAATTGAAAGAGGGGAAATTTAGGTTCAGTATTAGGAAGAGATTTTTTACNTGGCGGCGCGGAGCCGCGGGGCCCGCGGCGGGGCCGGCGCGGAGACCCAGGTGGGGAACGACCTGGGCAGCCCCGAGCCCCTGCGCTGGCTGCTGCGCTCGCCCTTCGACCGCAACGTGCCCGTCCAGCTGGAGCTGCAGGAGCTGCTCCTCGACCACGTCTTCCAGCGCCTCGGCGTCTCCTCGCAGGTACGGCCGGGCCGGGCGGAGCCGCCTGCGGAGCCCGAAGTGGTTTGGGTTCTACCCCGTGCCATGGGCATGGACAGCTCCCACTGGACCAGGTTGCTCAGATTGCTGTGCAGTCTGGTCTTGGACACTTCCAGGGATGAGGCAGCTACAACTTCCCTGGGCAGCCTGT
>VYZP01018899.1:0-29772 GCA_013400635.1 Hypocryptadius cinnamomeus | reverse complement strand
GGCCAGGCTGGACAGGGCTTGGAGCACCCTGGGATGGCGGAAGGTGCCATGGCAGCGACTGGAATGAGATCTTTTAACGTCCATTCCGTGATTCTATGCTGCGTCGGCTGCTCCCTGTCCCACAGGTTAGGTCTCCTCTCCTTGCAAGCACGCAAAGCTCTCACATTACGGCGCACACCCATTTGAGGTTATCTCGATTATTTCAAGACCCCGCGCCTGGCAGCAGCGGCGGCNCCCTGGGCAGCCTGTGCCAGTGCCTCAGCAGCCTCACAGGGAGAAATCTTTTCTTAGTTCCTAATCTACTCCCGTAAACTTACTGCTGGCTAATGCTCTTATTAGCAGTGTTTGCTGACCACCTGCATACCCAGCTGTGTTGAGAGTTGCTTCTCAGACCATGGGGCCCTTTACCTGCATGACAACACCAGTTTGAAAGCTTTACCCAGGGTGGAACTAAGCTTCCACTACTTTTCACTCACCTCCTCACTGCATGGATTTTGGTTACTTAGATTTTTAATAATTTGTATATGCCTTTTAAAGTCCATTCTCCTCCACCACTATGAGTTTATTCTTTGGTTGAAATAATAGTAACATCTTTTCTGCTCCCTTAAACACTAGATGTGAATTAACTTCCATGATTAATACTCTGCACATAAAGTGCTTTCTCATGCCCATTTTGGAGGAGTTTTTGCTGATGCTTAAAAGAAGAAGCAGAGATAACTAACCCTGGCTTTTCCCTTCATACCTTTAGTACTGTTTGTTCCCCTTGTCTCTCCCAGGGCTGTGTGGATCACCCAATTGTTCTGACAGAAGCAGTTTGCAACCCTCTGTACTCAAGGCAAATGATGTCTGAGCTCCTCTTTGAATGCTACCAAGTGCCAAAGGTGTCCTATGGCGTGGACAGCCTGTACAGTTTTTATCACAACAGGAGGCAGAACTGGCCCTGCAGTGGTTTGGTGATATCCTCAGGGTACCAGTGCACACACATTTTGCCAGTCTTAGAAGGCAGGTGAGTTCTGGGTGTGTCTAGTCTGCTGCAGCCGCTGGCTTTTCATGTGATGCAAATACCTGTTCCTCCAGCCCTGCACTGTTAACTCTTGGAGTAATTTATACTGACGAGTTAAAACCAGGTCTGCAGTTTTTGCTAAATTGTGTTGAGTTTTGAATAGAAGAAGCAGTGCAGTTCTTGTAAATGTTGTGTTTTGGTTGTTAGTTGTGCCATGATGTGTACTTTCAAAGGGAGAAGGGGATATGTGCCCCAAGTGAAACTGAGCATTAACAAACATAATTTAGGTTTTAAAGCAGCTTTGGGACAAAGGGAAGTGCTCTGTGTGTGAGACTTCTGCTGGTGGCTTTTATCATTTTGGTTATTTTGCTACATTGCTCTACTTTATCTTTTTGCCTTTTTTTTCTCTTTTTTATCCTTACTGCAGGAGATGGCTTTATTGTATCTGGTAATAAATTTTCAAGGTTTACCCTTGTCCAACCACTAAGTGTTACAAAGGTTAAAAAACTACTTTTAGCACCACTACCCATCACTTCTCTTGTCAGAACAGAACATCTCCTTGCTGTAGCCAAAATTATTTAATATTTGGGCTTTTTTTTTAAAAGCAGAGCAGAGCCTTTCACAATAAAATAGTGAACACAGCAGTGATTTTGCTGTTGCCTGAGAAAAGCAGGTGTGTTTGATTCTCTGGTAACCGAACCTCGAAATACTTACCTGTGCATATTCATCTACAGAAACCACTTTGGGGGGAAGCAGGAGCTCTGTTTGATTTGCTGGGAGTTCCCCCAGTGTGAGCTGTGTCTGTTTGCATTTTGAGGCTGGATGCCAAGAACTGCAAGCGCATTAACCTGGGGGGGTGCCAGGCTGCCGTGTACCTGCAGCGGCTGCTGCAGCTCAAGTACCCCGGGCATTTCGCAGCCATCACGCTGAGCCGCATGGAGGAGATCCTGCATGAGCACAGCTACATCGCCCAGGACTACATCCAAGGTAAAACTACCTCTAATTCACCACCAGCTAGTGCTCACCCACTTTGTTGTTATTGTTCACACACCCGTGTTGTTGTTCTTTAACATAATTCCCCACTAGTTCTTAATGATTTTAGTTTGTCTTCTCTGCCCCTTGTTTTGAACTCGGCTCGAATTCTTCCAGAAATATTCTACTTCTGTTTTTCTTTCTTTGTGGTAACCTGCCTTACATTTAACAGCAGTTTAATGTTTAAAATTAAGCCAGAAATAAAATTTAGCTACTACTATTACAACAAAGAAAAAATCTATATTGGTTCAAATTTCTCTGTAAATAAAAATTGTGATGCAGAAAAGAATTTAAAATGAGCTTTTTGTTTCCTTTATACGTCAACAAAACCTCTAAGAGGGTTAGGATTTCTGTGTTTCGTGTCTGCTTTAAGGTTTCCAGAGTTGCACAGGACATTTCTCATGACTTTATGCGAATTAAATAGGTTTTAAAACTTCCATGGCAAATGTCATCTGAAGTAGTGCCTGAAGAAAAGTGGTTTTGTTTTTTTTTAAATTTGCCACTTGTAAATGAGCCTTCCTTAGAAATGTGTGAGCACTCTCCCTCCCCTTGGGCAGAGAGACTTAAATGTGCACTTGCACCTTGTAGTACTTGGTGTTTCCTGGAGGTCAGAGCACTCAGAACTGCCTGCACTGGGTGTGTGACCTGGAGGCAGCACTCAGAGGGGACAGCCAAGCTTGGGAACAGCTGCCAAGAGGTGACAAAATTCTGTGCTTGCACTTTTTTTGCCTTCTTTCCTCACCTTTCA
Source organism: Hypocryptadius cinnamomeus (assembly GCA_013400635.1). Lineage (NCBI taxonomy): Eukaryota > Metazoa > Chordata > Aves > Passeriformes > Zosteropidae > Hypocryptadius > Hypocryptadius cinnamomeus. The sequence goes on along the minus strand of VYZP01018899.1, from coordinate 26,989 downwards.
TCCTTCACACGAGGTGTGCATAACACGCGAATCGTTTTGAGCTGCCAGAACAAAAAGTTACTTTGCTTTCCAAATGCCCAGAGCTGCAGAAGTGGCGGTGCCCAGAGTACTACGAGAACAATGTGCACAAGATGCAGCTGCCTTTCTCCAACAAGCTGCTGGGCAGCACTGTGGCATCCGAGGAGAAGCAGGAGAAGAGGCAGCAGCAGCTGCGGCGGCTGCAGGAGCTGAACGCGCGGCGTCGGGAGGAAAAGCTGCAGCTGGACCAGGAGAGGCTGGACAGGTTGCTGTATGTGCAGGTAATGCAGGCAGAGTTTCAGTGTGGTGTCTTGGGAGGAGGGCAGGCTGCCCTCAGGGCTCTGTCAGAAGGTCACACATCACGGTAAAGAAGCTGTGGCTGTCGTGGGTGTTCTCTGATAGGAGCTTGCCAAGGTTAGTTGTGAGTTAATAGAGATTATTGATGCAGGGGATGTTTTCAGTTTCTGAACAGCACTTCTGGGAAATACTTCAAATACTGTCAAAGTGTGCACATCATAGTCTCTAGTCATGCAAGCAGAGTATCTGTACATCACTGCTGACTGCTGTTGCCTTGTCTTGTTCATCACAGCTAACTCTCATCTGTCCACAGGAACTTTTAGAAGATGGTCAGATGGATCAGTTCCACAAAGCTTTGGTGGAGCTGAACATGGACTCTGCAGAAGAGCTTCAGTCTTACATCAACAAATTGAGTCTGTCTGTTGAACAAACAAAGCAGAAAATCCTACAGTCAGAAGTCAGTATTGAAGTAGATGTTGTGGACAGCAAGCCAGAGGTAGGATGATTTCACCAAGATAATCCTCATGTTATCTCTGGATGAATTAAACTTCTGTGCTTGAAAATGTGTCCCTTCAGACTTCAATTGATGAGCTAAGCTTTTTCTTTAACACATTGCAAGTCATTATTAAGTTGGCAACTGCTTCTCTCTTTTCGGAGAGAATGTCCTGAGGCAACCATCCTTAATCTTCAGTAGTCTTCTATTAAATATACAGAGGAGATAAAGATAGAACTCATCCATCTTTTGTTAAAAAAAGTATTTGTTTTCCTTTTTGTTCTTCCCCTTCAGGTGCAGAGAACTTAAATGGTAAACAACCAACCCTGCCATCATTGTAGCTGTCTATTTTTGGTGGATTTAAGCTGCATGTTCTGTTTTGGTTCCTTAATGAAAGATTAATTGCTACACTTGGTTATTGGAGTTGTCTTGAAGATGAGGAGCTCCTTGTCTGCTTTGCCAGACTAACACAGGCCCAGCACACAGCAGCTGCTGCCAAGAGGTGCTCTAAGGCTGCTTGTGCATGTGCTTTTAATTGCCTTTCAAGTCACATAAGATGGAGCTTTTTTAGCTTTATCAGCCTCTGTTCAGGGAGAAGGTAGAGAGAAAAACAGGAAATTGAAGCATAGAGGGGAGATCCTTATTTAGGTTGCCCAGAGAAGCTGTGGCTATCCCATCCCTGGAAGTGTTCAAGGCCAGCTTGGAGCAACCTGGTCTAGTGGAAGATGTCCCTGCCCATGGCAGGGGGTGGAACTGGATGAGCTTTTCAGGTCCCTTCCAACCCAAACCATTCCATGATTCTGTGATTATCAATGCAAGAATCAGAATGATCGTGCTTCAGCAAAATTCAGGGAGATGATGGGCTTATCATTGTGGTGAAGAATCTTTCTGCCTTCTGTCAAAAGAAGATATTATAGAAAAAAGAGAATTGAAAGATTAGCAGTTACCTGTGATTTTTCTCAGTGACTGTGCCTAAATTCCAATGTCTCCCATAGCCCTGCTCTTTGCTGGGTGCCATCTCAGACCTCAGAATGAATCCACAAGCTTTGTTACTTGGTCTGTGCCTTGGGAGAGCACTTAGAATTATCACAAAATCCCTTTGTAAGACCAGATGTTCAGCTGAGTTCTGTGGTTTTCCTTTTTTTATAAGATAAAAAAAAGAAATGGATTTAACGGGACTTCATGAGACTACATTTTTTGATGTAACAATGAACTCTTCTAAACTTCAGTTTGATTAATTGAATTTTGTTAAGTGGATATAAAATAGATACTTAAGAATGTTTGGGGGACTTAATTTTACCTCATCCTGGCATTGCAACAAAAGTTTTGAGTTTAAAATAACCAAAACAAATATTTAGCAACAAAATCCCAGAGGTAACATTCTAACACAAAAAAATAAAGAAGTTAATTGAAACCTGTTCCTACCTCACAACAGGAGTCTTGTAGGATGTTGAGTGATGCTTTTCATTAGGACAGAGCTTCATGTCTGTGTAAAATAAAAGGGGATTTGGTGCATCCTGTGAGCAAATAGTAGACAGTTGAAGCTCTCAAAAATTGTGTGGAGGCTTTGTAGCTAGCAAATATTTGTTTTCCAGTCCCACACAAGCAAAATAGGGAATTTAATGGTAATTATAGAGCAGCTAGAGGTGTTGGAAGGGTACCAGGTTTTAACCAATAGAAAAAGCTATTTTACTAGGTTTTAATATGCTGTTATGCTTAGGACATGGCTGCCTGCGATCCTGGCAGTTAGCCTGTTGACTGAAGCCTGCATTTCTGAGCTGGCATTGGGATAAATTTATTGGAAGTGTTTGATTTTTGTGCTTTGTGTGAGTGTCTGTATTTTTATTTCCTGGGCATATTTGCTTTCAGGCATGTTAAAGAGTTGAGATTTGAGGAGACTGAGTTTTCCAGCCATGTCACCAGAATTGAAATCACACCTGAGCTAAGCTACCATAACTTGCTCTGTTTCCAGACTCCTGACTTGGATCCACTGGGCAGTGAACAGTCCCTGGAGGATGTGGAAAGTATTAATGAGTTTGAGCCTTTATTTGCTGAGGAGCAGCCTGAAGTTGAGAAGCCAGTTGCTGCAGTGCAGGTTTGTTTCTGTATTTACACCTTGTGCCAGGGGTTTGCATCCCAGCTGTCCAGCCAGTCTGCTGGCATTTCTCCTCATTGTTTGCCTGCTCTTGGAAGAGATGCCTAAACTACCTGAGCAGGACATGAAGAGCGAAATCCTGGCAGTCTTAGCTGGTGGTTTAAGATGAGAATTCCCTCTTGGCTCACTCTGCAGGCAGTGCCTGGTGTAACAGTGCTGTGTTATTAAGGGAAAAAAGTTCTGCTCAAGTGTTTTTGTCTGTGATCCATAGCCTGATATCCCAGTGGACACAGCTTTCCACTTGTGAGGTTAAGCCTTAGAATTAAGTGGCTCCAAGCAGAATAAATTATAGGAAAAGTCCAGCTTCTCTGACCTTTTGGAGCCTTTAGCATAATGCTGTTTCTCTGTGGGAGCATTACCATCTGTGTTTTTGTACAGAATGGTTTGGAAACATTGCTTATTGAAGAATATTACAGAATATTATTGTTCTTCAACATAATTCCCCACTAATTCTCAATGTTTTTAAAGCCCGTGTTTAACCTGGCAGAGTACCACCAGCTTTTCCTTGGCACTGAACGAATCAGGGCTCCAGAGATTGTCTTCCAGCCCTCCCTGATAGGAGAGGACCAGGCTGGGATAGCAGAAACCATGCAATATGTCCTTGAGAGGTGAGTTTACAGAACTATTTACTTCAAGCAAGCTGTTCTTCATTTGATACCAGCTTTTGAAATGCTGGGGGTTTAGCAATAATTTGAGAAAATATGTTGAATAGTTCTTTTTGGTGGGGTCAAGCATTGCAGGTTAGACATGTCTTCCTGAAAGCCACATGTAACTCTGCTTATTTTAAGTCAGTGAGTCTACAAAGCTTTTTGGTCTATAACCTCATCAATGATAAATTTTTGAGCACACACCTCCAATATATGTATATCTGTAAATTACAGCTACTACTAAACTATTATGAACATTTTAAAACATACACAAAAATAGAAATTAAAGAAGAATGAGATCAAGGTGAAATAAACACTATTTAAATGTATTTATCAGTTTTTCTTCCTGCACCCCACTGAGTTGTTTGGCACAGACCCCACTTTAGAGATCCCTGGTCCAACTTGTTATTGAGGGAAACAACAAACACTTGCAACAGTGAGCTGGCAGTCTCTGGTTTTGGGAGATCAGAATCAGGGGTAACATTTTAAAGTTAAGATACAGGCACACCTGCTGGACAATCCAGACAAATTAGCATTGAAGAAATGTCACCTCTGAACTGTATGAACACAGGAGATCACATTTTCTGAAAGGTAAGAATTCCAATCCTACAAAGAGATCCAGTTGATGATTTATGGGGTACTGAGTGCTTTCAGGATTTTTTCTGCCACCCCCTTAATTTCCAGAAAACAAAGAAAGTTTTTGGTGCTAGGAAAATGAAGTTTCTCAAAGTGGATCCTGGGACAAGGTATCAGTATTCCCCACAGCTGTTCCAGTTCATAGGGCAGAGGTCCTTGAGAAAAGCTGAAGCTGTTCTTGTTCTTCACAGGTATTCAAAGGAACAACAGGCTATCCTTGTCCAGAATGTTTTCCTCACTGGTGGAAATACGATGTACCCTGGACTGAAAGCCAGAATCCAGAAGGAACTCCTGGAAATGAGGCCATTCCAGTCATCCTTTCAGGTGTGTGTTTTGCCATGGTGTTTATGTGAGCAGCCTGTTCTGCTGTGTTCAGATAGAATTGGGTGAGGTGCAGAGCAGGGGTACTTAGAGCATGGGCATGGAGAGGGTTTTAAGGCAGGGCTCTGCAAACAGGTTTTTGACCTGAGAAGGTGCAGGTTAAGCAAAGATTCAATTGCTCTTTGTGAGGACAGCATAGTGAGTAGGGAAAAGGAAAGTCTGCTTCTGCTAAAGGACCATGCACACAAAAGCATGTTTGGCTGGAAATTTGCAAATTGATTGCTTAGGAATTGATAACAAGGTGAAAACACACTTGAACCCGTTCCTAACATTACTCTTTCTGAGTGATCAGCTCAAATTTCTGAAATTCAGTTGTGTGTGTCATATACCACTGTAACCAGGGTAAAAAGGGCTTCCCTTTCCTGTGCTGAATTGACATTATTCTTCTGTTTTCCTTCCATCCAGGTTAGCCTTGCTTCCAGCCCTGTCCTGGATGCCTGGTATGGGGCTAGGGACTGGGCAGTGGAGCACATGAACCGTGAGGAAGGCTGGATCAGCAGGAAGGACTATGAGGAGAAAGGTGGAGAATACCTCAAGGAACACTGTGCCTCCAACGTCTACGTTCCCATCCGCCTTCCCAAGCAGGCCCCACGGGCAGCAGAGGCTCCCAGCAGAGCCTCGGGCACAGGGAACCCCAGTGAGCAGTCATAGCCCTGTCCTTGGCACCCTCAGCGCTGCAGGGAAGAGTTCCTGCTGTGCAGCAGGGTGGAGCCTGCTGAGGTCCCATCAGGTCCTTGGCCCAGGAGGACGGGACACGCTGGCACAGTTCAGTGCTGCTCACACACAGCAGCTCGTGGAGAGGAAAACTCCCTTTTAGAGACTGTCATAGTAAGGCTCAGGGGTTTTGGAGAGAGTGTGTTTTACAGCTTTTTTAAGATGTAATGAAATGTCCCGGTTTTATATGGTTGTTACTGCAGCTGGGCTGTAGCAAGGCAGGCAGCCCAGCAGGTGTCTCCCTTGCCCGTGTCACAATCGTCTGTCGGGACATGTCGGGCAGGTCGTGCTGCAGGACACCAGGGGGGCTGTGCTTAGCCCTGCCTCCCGAGGCCTCGTGTTCCATCTCCTTCCTGCTAAACCAGCACCAAATAACCAGGAGGTACTTCTTGTCTCCATCGATGTCAGAGATAGGGATGTTGTGGCTGAAACTGGAGAGCTGGGCACAGACAGACACAACCCTCCATAAAGCACAGTCCAGAGGCACTGCCAAGCCTGCTGCTGCCCTTGAGTGGTTCTGCAGGCTGAGCAGGGCAGCTCTTTGATGGGACTTCTTGATGAAAAGTTGTTATATCAATAAAGCAAAGCTTTTTGCTTTACCACTTCGTATTTCAGTGATTTCACCTCTTTAGAGCTATGAGGATGGATTTGATTGGTTGTACCTTGCTTCAAAACACAGGTTTGCAGCCAGGCCCCTGTCCTGCTGTACAATTTGCCTGTGGATTCAGCTGTCCCACTGAACAACTTGTTGCTTACCCAAAAGAATAATCCATACTGAATGCTGAACCCAAATATCAGGAGACTCCATCACTTTGGCAAAAGCTGGAAAAGGCAAGGTAGTGGGGAAAATATCCAGACTGTAACTGATATAAAGAAGGTGTAGAGGTGATGTTTGGTGTCCCCAGGGGCTGCAGAGCAGCAAGGTAAGTTGTCATCTGGCAGATTCAAAGCAAAGAACATGAGGAACTTGCTTGTGCTGAAGTTGGTTGTCACAGGCTGAGATTTTTGGATTCAGAAGTATTACCAAGGTTTACATTTTTTATAAAAGAAATTTGTGGGCAAATATTGAGGTCTCACCTGTGCATTGATTGTTCTTCAGAGAGCCTGTAAGGGAAGGGTTATTGCAGACCTGCTCACACAGTTCCTGTGGCACCCAGCACTGGCCAGTCCCAGGTGGGATGCTGGTCTTGGTGGCCTCTGCCTGCTCCTCACAGGCTGTTGGGCAGGGCAGGAGAAGGGAGCTGGCTGCCTCCAGGTGACCTCAAGTTTGGATTATTGATCCTATCCCTGGCTGCCTGGAGGCAGTTTTTAGGACAATTAAGGGAATTCTGTGGGTGGTAAAGAATGTGGAAAAACATGCTGTGCTGAAACCAGCCAAGTTACACCCGAAGATGTCTTTTCTGATCCCAGTGACCTGGAGTCAATGATGTCCCATTGCTATTTGACCCCTCTCTGACCCATCTTTAGCTTTACTTTAGGCAGAGGGACTTCCCAAGGTATGGAAGTAGTTCTGATACTTGGTGTTGCCAATAGATAGGTGTGTTGTACATAAAACAGTTCCAGAACGAGGGCCTGAAAGGGCATCTGTAATGCATGATTATGTGACTTTTAATCTATGGCCAAATCATGCCAGCCACTTGCATTAATTCAAAGCAGAGCTGTCCTATTCTGCAGAGAGGTGCCAGAGCAGCTGCTTAAAAAGCTTTAAGGAAGCATAATTTTATAATCTCCTGAATATTAGCTGTTAATTTGTTACTTTGTGCCACAGTAGCTAGAGTAACTGATCAACTTGGACCAGGTGATCACTGTCACAGGCTGCTCTGAGTGTGCTGGTGCCCACTCAGGTGCTTGGAGCAGCACCATGAAAATCATGAATTGCAGAATGGGATGAATTTTAGCCATTTCAGTTCAGTTCCCTGGTAATGATTTGCTGTGGTGCTACCTGAGCATTGGTGCTGGCAGGAGAGAAATGGAAGGAGTGTGTGGTGCTGAGGGCAGGAGAACACAACAGTGTCACTTCAGACAGTAGTGTTGGAGTCCTTATGGAGCTTCACCATTGTGACATTTGTGGCAGGGTTTTCTCATCCCCATGTGCAGGAGAGTTTGGTTGTTTTCCATGTGAGTGGCACAGGGCTCTGCAAATGCAAAAGGGGCTTGGGCTGTCTCCTGTCATTGTTTTATGACCCCTGAGAGGGGAACAGGCCAAAAGACACCTGCTAGGCCTCCTTTTAATGTGACTTTTGGTTGTGTGAGGAACAGTAAGAGGAAAAATAATCCTGCTGTGGAGAGGAATCTCAAAATGCTGCTGTGAGAGCCTTTGGCAAGTGATGGTAGGGCTGCTGTTGAGTGAGCTGCTGTGCCAGCAGCCTCAGAATCATTGCTGTGCTTATCCTGGCAGTGTCCTCCAAGCTGACCCAGGGCAATTGCCAGGTCTGAGATGGTCAAGTGGTTCCCATTTGGTCCTTGGTAAATTAAGTTCAAAGCAACCTGTAACCTGGTTATACAATTCAGTTATGCCCTAATTCAGGTCAAAGAGTACAAAAGTACAATTTCACAGCAGTGCTGAGTTTGGTCTATTTAAAAGAGAGCTCAAACTGGGTCCCACCTTTCACAGGGTCCCTAAGATCTGCTCTGGGTGGAAACACCACGTCAGTGAGCAGCCCTGGAGACTGAACATCCATCACGTGTCCCATGTCCCAGATTTCCTTTGGAGCTGCCGACAAGCCTCGCTTTGGGGCTTCAAGGCTTCTTATGCTTCCTGTGCCACAGCAACTTCAAACATGTTCTTTGCTAAATCTCTGCTAGGACACCAAGATTAGAACTCTCTGCTCCAGTTATTAATCTCTGGAATACTTAATGTGCTGTGTAAGACAGCATCTCAGAAGAAAGAGAAGATGCCCATGAAGTGTCACTTAAAATTTAGGATTATCCCTCCAGAGACAGCCCACAGTGATCCTCTGGCAGTCAGTCATAAACCACAAGTTTTGAAGCTTGTGTGGGATGAGCAGGGGAGAGGAGAATGCTGTAATGGATTTAACATTATCCCCAGTCATATGGTGGGATTTCCACCCATGGTTGGGAACGCCAGGCACAAGCAGCTGTGCTGATCCGCACTGCTCACTCCCACTGCTCTGTGCAGGGAGAGAGCTGCTCCCTGAGCATCAGCTGCAGCAGAATTTGGGTTTAAATGGCTCAGACCCTGAGCATGGTTTGCCAAGAGATTTTCAGGCTCCTTTCATTCCTTTTCAGGCACTCAGCTTCCTGTGTGTAGTTGGCAAACACCTTTTCCCCCTCCTTGTTCATAAGATCTCAGTCCTCATGTTAGCAAGGTGTCATAGTTTCAAGGGATTTTTTGTTGTTATTTTTAAGTCACATTGCTTTTTTTATACCTTTTGGGGGCTTTTCTTTCTCTCTTTGAGCAGTGGATTTGGTTTCCATTTCCTAATGCAGCAGAGGCCATGATGAAAGAACCATTTTCATGGATCCAGCTCATAGCAATGTTTGCTCATGACACTTCACAGCTGTTGCTCTGCCCTCAGTTCTGTCTCAGCAGAGCAAACCTGAGACTGGTGGTGGCTGAGGCTTTCACAGAGTGCACAACTCCTCTGGGGAAGGAGGGAGATCAAGTAAAATCATGGAGACTTGGTCCATCTGTGCTGAATGCACAGTGTGCCCAGTGGAAAAATCTTCAAACCACTCATTTCCTGAAGCCAGCAGAAGTCTCAGGTACAGTGAGAATCACTCTGTGCAGGTACACTTTTATTTTTAAGCAATTGCTGTTCCCCACTATCAGAGTATAAAGCAAGCTGGATTTATGATCTGACTGAGAAACTTTTGTCCTCTTAAAATTCCTGGGTTTAGTCAGGACAGTATTTTTTTAGCTTTTAAATTATTTCAGAGCCAAGAAGTATGAAACAGCTTCTCCCTTCATCTGACAGGAGGTGAATATGCAGTGTTGATGGGGAAAGCATTTTTATGTTGTCAGTGATGTTCTGTGAAGGCATCCAAGTTCCTGCACTTCCAGTAGTCAGGCTGTTACATCAGGAGGAAGCTCATCCCCAGGGAAGCTTGTGGCAAGCCTGGCTGGACAAATGAGCATCAGAACATGGAAGGAGAAAGTGTGGCTTTGTTCAAACCTATGTCAAGTGAATTCCAGAGGAGAGAGACCTTTGGAAAGCTCCTCTTGTTTGAGCTTTTTGGGAATATATTGGGTGACAGAGTATTGGATAGCAGGGAGACCATAGGGTATTGGGTGTTTTCCTTATTTGGGGGAAGTGCAAGGATGTATGGTGGACCTCTGGGTGGGAGAAGTTTTGAGGGATGATGGCAACCTGCAGCCCCCAAAGGGCTGTGGTGACACTTTCCTGAGTGCCCAGGAGAGTAGGGAGGCTGTTGGCTGCAGCAGAGGCTGATTCCTCCTCTCTGAATGATCACCCTGTTTCTGCAGCTCTCCCTGGAGAGTGCTCCCTGCTCCTAAATGGCTCCTTATGCCAAGTGCAAAAAATGTCCTGTACGAGCTTGGGAGGCTGGGCACTCGCTGCCTTGTCTGAGCTTGCTTGGTAACAAGTTCCAGTCTGTGCAAACAGTTTTTGGGTAGTCTTATCTTTCCACTAAACATTTTGATGTGGAGGTTTTGTTCTTCGGGGTGTTTTCATTCCCTTCAAAGAATACTGATGGGTGAAACTGTCCTGCCTCACTGACACTTGTCTCTGCCCCTGAACAGCAGTCCCAGATGAGGAGCAGTCCTATTGGTCTGATTTTCCTGCTCTGCTTTGGGGGCTTCACAGGGCTTCCCCACAACATTTTAGAAATAACTCAGTCCCTGCTAGAATGCCCAGAAGTCCCCTGTGGTACACAGAAGTCTCTGTCACCCCCTCACCCTGAGCACCAGCTGCCTTTCAGCGCTTTGTCTGCTACACTTAGATAAATCCACCTGATCTAGAAGCCATCAACTGATAAAATCTCAGTGCTCCAGAGGCAAAATGCCTTGAGAGGGTCCCAGAGTCCTTTCTTGAGCACATCCACAACGACATGTAACATTTAAACACAGTTTTGTGTTCCTTGTGCATTAGCACATTTCTCCTGGCTGACATTGCTTCTCAGCTCTGGGAAATATATTTCATATCCTCATCCTTAGATCAGTTTATTTTCCCATTCTACAACTTAGTTAAAATATACCCCACTCCTCCTCTCACCCCAGATTCCTGCCACATACCTGGCATTCTTTCATCCTTAATGAGATGAAGGAGTGGGGGATTTCACCCTCCTGGAATTTTAGAGGAATACTAAGTGGATTTCTCATGAAAAGCCCCATTTAGGATACAGTGTCCCTGAAAGATAGTCCATGACAGCAAACCTTGCTTTTGCTGGTAATGGTGAGCAGAGTTTTTGCCTCCCTATTCAGTAACTACTTTCTGCTTGGTTTTTACAAGTATTGTCATTGATGGAGACCCTGTTGGAGCAAGTTCTCTGTGAGTGAAGCAAAAATTTGCATCCTTGCAAAAGTAGATGGGGAGACCAGCAGAACTCAGGCTGCCATGTGGCCAAACTCTCCATATAGACACCATAAAGGGGGTTAAGTCAAAATAGTTTCATCCAGACTCAGTCATTAACTTCCCTTAATAAACATACAGGTTTGTTGATCAAAGGTTCCTCCAGCCTGATCCTGGAAGTGATCTCCAGGAGATGTTTGTGGGGAAGTACAGCAATAGGAGTGATGTGATGTGTGTGTAAAACAGGGAGAGGATGGGAAATCATCCCAGCTGGTCACTGCTACACAGCCAGGGATACGGGAACACAGTGCTCCTGGAGTCCTTAGGTGGGATCCACCCCAGAGCCCTGTCCTCTCACACGTGTTGACAGGGCAGGTGAATGCATCCAAATTACAGCAAGGATGATTTGGAGCAGCAACACCACGCTGCACTGAGCATCACGTTGGAGTGCTGGGCTGGGGATGCTGCCGAGCCTGCAGCCGAGCAGCTGTGCCAGCCCCAGGCTGTGCCAGCCCCAGGCTGTGCCAGCCCCAGCGGTGCCAGCCCCAGGCTGTGCCAGCCCCAGGCTGTGCCCAGCAGCACAGGGCTGGGAGGGGACACAGCGAGCCCGGCTCTGCTCCTGCCCTGCCAGAGGGGCACGGACAGCAGCAGGAGGAGCTCCGGGCTCCTTCCATCCAGCTCTGCTGTGGCAGGCGGCCACAGGCTGTCCTGGCCGCCTTGGAAACAATGGAGAGGAAGGCTTTGATTCCAGCAGCGATGGACACCCTCCCGCTCCAGGGTGGTGCCGATGGAAGGAACTGGGGGCTCGGTTATTTGCTTTTATCCTTTGTTAACCGCTGCTAACTTCTTGTTGTGGGAACTGCTGTGACTCCTCTGGAGGTTTTATTTATGCTTTTTGCCTGACGTGGTTCGCAGGAGGCCTTTGATATTCAGCCCCGGGAGTGTCCCCTGGCCTGGGAACGGGAAGAGCTGAGCCGGGCTCATCCAGCCCGGGGCCGGGGGCTGCTGTCCCGCTGCCCTGGCACCGCACATCGCCCGGGGGCACAGGGCGCTCGCCCATTGCGGGCTGTCCCCAGCCTGCTGGGTTGGATTATTCTTAGTTTTTCAGAGAAAAGAGAATAGAATATTTATTCTATTATCAGTCAAAACAGAATATTTTATTCTATTATCAGTCTCGATGAAAGGTAAGACATAAGAGATGTAAAACTTAAGGCTAGTCTATCAGGAGTGAACCTATTTCTTGGTGATAATACCTTATAAATGTTTTTTAGCCTATTAGCTTTTGCTACACAATGTAGCACAATTGTGTAAACTTTCTGTCAGGTTTTAAGAATTCTTTAGTAATGTATTTCCCCACGGTGATTTGTGCCCAGCCTTGCCCTCCTGTGCCACAGCAACGTCCCCTGCCAGCAGCAAAGGTGGCTAAGGGCAGCTGGTGGTGCTGCAGCGCCGGCAGGGGGAGAAGCGATTGGGCACTTCTGGGAATTTGTAGAGTTTTTGTATTTCTAGGGAGAGAAGAACTAGGAGGATACAGAGCTTTTTGCGCTGGGTTCATGCTCCAGGTTCATGCCTGGGGGAGGTGGGGATACCCAGCGTGTGATCCAGAAGAGCTTTGCTTAGGCCTCCTCCCACGGGGGCTGCGCTGAATCCGGGCTGCCAGGGATGATTCCCCAGCTCCCGAGGGCTTGGCTTGCCCCTGTGCTGTAAAACTGCCACATCCATGCCTTTTACCACAGTTCCTGGTCACAGGAGGCTGTTTCTGCCCCTTGCTGCCCAGATCCATTAGTCTGGGTACTGGGTGAAAACAGCTTTTATAATGATGCAAAAATTGAGGGAATAACTCATATCTAAACTCCCCCTGAGCCCAGTATCTTGGATACATGATAGGAATCTTAGTTAATACTGTTTTTCACCACACAACAGAATCCCCAGGCAGCAGAGATGATAATTCCCAGGAACCATAAACCCCTTGAGTGTGTTTACCCAACTCAAAATGCACTTTATAACATTATATCACCTTCAACCCACTCTGCAATTTTACATGCTGGGATTTGAAATAGGTACAAGTACTGGTTGTGCTCTGTGTCTTACAGAGAGCTTGGAAACGTGTATTTAATTATGAATTTAGGAGCTGTGCATGGGAGTTTTACAAGCAGTGTCACTTCAGTCACAGGAGCCAGCAGCCACCAACAATTGGTTTTATCAGGTATCAAAGTGCACACTTACACTCTGGGAAGCAGGGCTGAGAGAGGGATTTTATCTCAAGCTCTGAGTTTTATGGGGAGGGGTTAAGTAGATGGTCACTGTTTCAGGAGAACTTTAACTTTCAAGTGCTCTCCAACACCCCTCTGCAGGGGCTGGCAGCAGGGACTGAGCTACAGAGCCACGTGGGAAGTGGAGCTGGTTCACATGGGAATGTCCCTGCTCTGGAAGAAGTAGATATTAAGAAAAAAACCACAAAGATCACCCCTCCAAACACCACTGTTGTGATTTTGGACCTAAAATAGCAATTTGGTGTTTCCCATAGAAGGAACCCTCCGTGAGTCGTTCTGAGCAGCCTCTCTGACCATTTCCTATTTTTCTTCCTTGTAGGCGGCTGTTTGAGCAGCTCCAGCTCCTGAATTGAAGGAAGTGTTTTCCTGAAATGCAGACAGAAATGCTCCTGGGTTTTCTGGCTCAGGAAATCAGTCTTCAAATCTGAGGCTGACTTTGGAGCCACAGACACCAGCAGTCCCCACCAGGCTCGTAGGAACCCGGTGAGTCCAGCCCTGCCAGAAGTGACAAATTCCAGTTCTCCTGCTTTGCAGACTTCTTGTCCTTGACATATTTTTGTTTCATGGGCTTTGTCAGAAGATGCTCAACTAGGCTGCCCCTTCCTTTCAAAAGTAGGCACTGTGGCTTAAATCTAAGCAAAAAAAACCCAAAACCCCTGGTATTTATTATAAATATATATATTATTTCAGATCTTCCTGGAAATTAAAGGAAATGTATGTTTATTTTTAAAGTGTTTTGCACCTTCATGTTTCTGCTTGAAAATAAAAAGGTTGTACCTCTCTCCGTGTGGCATCAGTTTCTTCTGAGATGTATAATTCAAATATTTTGAAGTTAAGTGCAAGCCTTTAATGGCACAATTTTTTAGTACCACTGCCACAGCTGTTTAGACATAAAAGCCATTTGATTACAGCTTTATGTTAAACAAGGAACCATAATTAATATGATCATGTTTAATTTCTTCCTTACTGAACAGTATGATAGAATAATTTCTCCAGAGAAAAGAGAGTTTCCTCAAATGAGTAAATGACAAGATTTTAAAAATAATTTAGCTATTGGAAAGAGAAATTTAAGGCATTAGATAGAATGGATGCAGGATATGAAATGCAGAATGCCCTGCTTGAGATGTGGAGAGAATCCCATTTCATGCCCACAGCATCCTCCCTCCCTGGTGCTGTGGTTTGATTGCAGCCAACATCTCAGCCCCATGGAGCCACTTGCTCACTGCCCCAGTGTGAGGGGTGAGATAAAAGTGAGAAAACTCATGGATTGAGATAAAGGCAGTTTAATATGGGAAGCAAAAGTCACTCATGCAAGCAAAGCCAAACAAGGAATTCATTCCCCACTCCCCACGGGCAGCAGGTGTTCAGCCCTCCTTAGCAGAGCAGAGCTCCATCACGAGTGGCTGGGAAAGACAAACACTCCAAATGCTCCCCTTTCCCTCTCCTCCCCCAGCTCTGAGTGCTGAGCATGAGGCCCCATGGGCTGTGTGTCCCTGGGGCCAGCTGGGGTCAGCTGTCCCACCTGTGTCCCCACCCACATCTGCAGCACCCTGGGCTCCTGGCTGCTGCAATAGAGCAGTCCTTGGCACGGTGCAAGCCCTGCTCAGCAGGAACTGAAACACCCCTGTGTTATCAGCACTGTGTTCAGCACAAACCCAAAACAGGCCCATGGCAGCTACTGGGAAGAAAATTAACTCCATCCCAGCCCAAACAAGTACAGCCAGGTGCAGGTGGAGCAGCAGGGTTTTCCAGAGTTGTCCCTTTTCCTCTCAGCACCATTCCATGGGAAACAGAATGAAAAGCCTTTGGTTGTCAGAGCTCCACAAGACATGCTCTGTTTTCCACTACTCTCTCCAGTTTTTGTCAAAACTACATTCCCTGGCCATTTTGGGAAGCAGAAGATGTGCAGAGAAGCAGCAATAACCCTGCTGTCACGCCCAGCCCTCCAGTGACAGAGAAGCTCATAAAGGTTTGTAGACCTGTGAGCCTGTGTCACAGAGACATTCCATACTGAAAGAGGGTAAATTTGGATTAAATGTAAGGAATAAATTCCTCCCTGTGAGGGTGGTGAGGCCCTGGCACAGGATGCCCAGAGAAGCTGTGGCTGCCCCTGGATCCCTGGCCAGGCTGGACAGGGCTTGGAGCAACCTGGGGCAGTGGAAGGTGTCTCAGCCCATGGCAGGGGGTGTAACTGGGTGGGCTCTAAGGTCCCTTCCAACCCAACCCATTCCATGAGTGGATGGTTTTCATTCAGCTCTAAGTTCCTGCACTCCGTGTCAAGCACACTGGTGTGGGGATGCTCTGGAAAGGTGCCCTGGTGTGCCTTTATACTTTGCTCTTTTTCTCCAGGGTCTGATGGCTGCATGCCTGCCCTGCTGTGAGTGAAGCAACACCTGCAGCTGGCACTGCTGGCTGTCCCTGCAGCTGGCACTGCCGGCTGTCCCTGCAGCTGGCACTGCTGCCTGTCCCTGGTGCATCCCACAGGGGTCACAATGCCAGCACTGACACCTCATCCCTTTATCTTCAGTACAGCACATTCTGCCACCAACTCCTGGAGCCTGGGAGCATTTATCTTCTTCTGGAGGAAATGCAGCACTAATGACTTGAGCAGGAGCAGGATGATGCAGCTGGAATATGCCTTATGCACACCCTGGTACAATGTGCCACAGCTTTGCTCACGCATCACTGCTCACCTCTGAGCCACCAGCCCACATTTTTCGTGTGATGTAAATACATTTGTGCTTTTCCTTCCACATGGCTGCATGCTGACACCCACATGTCCAAGGCCACTATTACCCTTGTGTTTCAGGAATACAGCTGGGTGTCACTGAGAGGGTGTTGGAACACCCTTGTGCTCAAGAATACAACCTTCAAATTATGTGCTTAAACTTCTGAATGCAGAGGGAGGAGAGTGTACGTCAAGCTCTCTGTTACTGCAGAGCTGAAAGAAGAAATAAATGCTTATTTCTGTCTGCAGTTCCTCCCTGAGCTGTTCCCCAGGAGAACCTTGATATTAAGTATTCCTCCCAGATTCCTGGTGACATTAGTAGTGATAATGGTCAATTAGGTGCACAAGGAAGGGAGGAAGAGTGATCAACAGAGATGCCAATTTTAAGACTAGCAGGACAGAAGAGAATTAATGTTTGCTGAGCAGAAAGATTAAGATCCTCACAGGGAAGGGAGGAAAAGGAAAACCTGGAAGCCTTCAAAGAAAGAACTACAGAAAATATTTAATGCTGCTTTTCCAGGCTGGCAGAACATGACAAATACATTTTCACCTGCTGGCTCAGATTTGACTCTTGATTCACAATTATATAATGTGCTTTGAAGCACACATTTTAAGCAGGGTCTGAAGGTAAAAGGATCCAGGGGCCATTGTATTGTCAGGGAGAGGAATGTGGTTTTGTGATAGAGGTGGGAATTTGCAGCAGGTCAGGTCCGGCTGCTCAGGGATTAGGTCAGTATCAGCTCTCAACACTGCCTAAAGGCAAATTGAATTTTTCACAGAAGAGTGAAAGATTAAGAAAGAAAGAAAAAAAAAAAAATCCCCAACCCTGTAACTTAACTAATCACCTGCCACTAAATAAGGCACCATGAACTACTCACCACCTCCACTCTGCTTTATACATTACTGCAATAATTACATGGCACATTTGGTTGGAGCATTTCTAATCCCTGCAGAATAAAAGAGATCCTGCCCAGCTGTGCCTGTGCTGTGTTGGTGGGTGCATTTGAGTGCCTGGTTGTGGGCTCAGCCAGTGGAGGAGGTGTGGGTAGGCAGGAGATGAGCTCAGATGGGGGATAACGAGTGTGGAGGTTGTCCAGCTGGGAATCAGCTTTGTCTCACAGGGGTTTGATTCTCAGCTGTGTGATTTCAGAAATTTTGGGTCTGTTGGTTTGCATTGATGGCTGCTGTTAGAGGGGAGGCAAACAGGTCTCTGTCATTTGTTGTTTTTCCTTCTGTAGTGGAGTAACTGCAGTATATCCCACCTCAGGTATTCCCAAGGAGTCCTGTAACTCCTGTTAGACCCCTGGCTCGACTCCCTGCTTGGTTAAGCTTTGTGGGATGGGTGGGTGCTGAGGGTGGGGTTGGAATGGTGCTTCTGCAGGACAGGAGACAGAGCTCCTTGCAGAAACCCTGCAGTGGTCTCAGGCTCCCTTTTCTCTGCTTAAAGGAGGCTTACTCAAGGTAGAAGAGACCAGGTTTCCCACAGTAGACAGGGAAGAAAGCTGTAGATCTAAGATAATGTGCCCCCTACTCTTGAATTAAGAGAAGGCTTAATGATGGCTCTGAGAGTGTTTCCTACTGCAGCTGCTCAGAGAAGCATCTCTCCAGGGATCACCAGCATCAGGACTGTTTCCCCATCTCTCTGCTGGCTGAAAGTAATCTGTAGATGGATTATGCTTTGCTTCTCCTGCCCCTGGGGCTGTGGACTCTCTCTTTCCCAAACCCCTCCCCATTTGTGCCATACCTGTGCAAGGCCAGGCTGGGCACTGGGGGTGCCTAGGGCAGGAAGAAGGAAGGGAAAAAGCCAATTGTCACAGTGTGGACAAGAGCCTGGTGGAGCTGCAGGGAAGCAAAATCCATTGCAACACCCTTGGCAGCAGTGCTGAAAGCAGTGCCTGTGTCTCACAGCTCAGTGCCAGGGGTCACGGGCCTGTCTCCAGCTGTGGGTATGCTCAGGCTGGGGCTGAAGTGAAGGATTCAGGCTGAGCAAGTTCAGCCAGGTGTGCCAGCAGCACTTGGTCCTCCTGCCAGGTTTGCTGGGCACTTGCTGAGCTGCAGCCTGGCAGGGCTGTGCCACTGCTGGGGGGCTGGGACTGTCACCTCTGTGCTGAAAGGGGGATGCTGTGGAGGACACACATGAACTATTTGAGTTCTTCTTCAGCTTGTGATCTCTGTTGATGTGTCTGATCACAGGTGGTTTTGGTGACACTCCTGTTTGGGGGCTGCCTTGGCCCACTGTGGAAGGCATCAGCTGGTTGGACTCTGAGGGAAATGGGTGATTCCCTCAGGGCAGCACAGCTGGAGGGGTGTTGGCTGACTTCTTGAGAGGTTCATGCTGCTGGGAGCTCATTCTGTTGTGTGCTGGAGCCCTGGGAACCTGAAAAGGAGTGGTTTGGTTTTTTTTTAAATTCCCAGCAAATTGAGGTGTCCAGTAGCACTGAGTGAGGTGGTCAGAGGACAAATGAGGCTGTGACCCGGGCAAGCCTGGGGCCAGCCAGGTACAGCTCTCCAGCATGCCTCCTCCTGGCATTTCTGGCTGTTCCTGCAGCCCCTCAGGGCAAGGGAAGGGCTCATGCCTGTCCAGAGGTCATTTAGGGTTCTTGGTGATCTCTAAATTGAGTGTCCCCCAGGCCATGTGAGAGCCCAAGAAGCCACATGGACTTTTCCCTTCCAATGCTGCTGTGTGCCTGTGCTGGGCAGAGGCAGTGAAAGCATCAGCTTTCCAGAAATAAGGAATTTATAGCAACCCATTAACTCTGTTAATTCTTGTCTTAAGAAATGCAAGGAGCTGCCTGCATGGAACAGTAAAAGGAAGCAGGAGAGGATTTTTCTCTGTCCCTCCCACACGTGTGGATTGGGAGTGGGGCATCTCCAGCCTGCAGTCCCTGTGCTCCCAGGGGAGCACTGCAACATCTCCCACCTGCAGCTGGGCTCTGCCAGGCAGCTCCCAGGCTTCAGGGACTGGGGGACGATGCTGCCAAGCCAGGTGTGCCTCCAAAGGCCTGGCCTCCAAAGTGAGCCTCAGTGTCTCTGTGTCCATGAGAGCTGCAAACTGACTTTTTTAAAAGTGAGCCAGACCTGAAACTTCAGTTACTCTCCATGGGTGTAAGTATTTTATTTAGGTATACACACCTGAGTGAGGACTTACAGCCCACCACCCAGGGGAAAAAGCAAGATTTTGTCCCTTGCTCAGCAGAATTTGTATTTCAGGCATTATGAGGTGATTTATAAGTGTCCAGCCTGATAACAAGACAAAGCTTCTGTTGGTATTTGGGAACAGACATAAACCAGCATTCATTGCTTTTGGAAACCTTTCTTTTTCTTACTGTATTTCAGATTTATATGATTTTTCCCCCACTGTTTCATGGTCAGGGATAGGAATATCTCCTTGATAGAAGGTAGTGATATTTTAACACCAGGCTGCTGTAGTCCAGGTATTAAAATTATTTAAGAATGTGATTTAAGGCACAGTCAAGAAAATAATTTTACTGTGAATACTCACTGCAGCTTTAATAGATTTAATAGATATAAATCTGTGTTTCTGGTGACTTCACTGATGCCTCACCCCCCCCATGCCACTAAAACATTATTTCCAAGAACATTTAAGACCTTACCAAAGCAGCTTAGCCACAGCATTCTGTGTTATATGTTATTTAGTGTCCCAAAGTGCTGAGCAGGGGTTTCTGAGGAAGGGAAGGGTAGTTTAGTCCCACACCTGAGGGCTTTGGTGGCTGTCTGGAGAGAGCTCCAGCCCAGCTGACAGACCTGGCTGCAGTCTGTTGGCACAAGGCAGACCAGAAGTCTCCCACTTTAAGCACTGCCCCTGGGGAACAACTTAGCATGGGTGCCAAAGCATCTCCTTGAAGCAAGGAGCAGCTCGTGCACCTCCAGCCTGTTGTAAGCCAGCCATGGAAACAGCCATCCCTAATTCTCCCCACACTCCAATCTGCAGAACTGGATTTCTCTTATGACTATAAAAATACTGCATCTCCTTAAGAAATACTCAGATTAACCATCACAAATCCTTCTTTCCTTCTCCTCCAGAATAATCCTTCTCAGAAACCTTTAGGAAATGAGTGGGGTTAGGCCTGCAGAGCACTGGGACAGCCAGGTTCTGCTGTGAGCTGGCCCTGTCCCTTTGGGGTCTCTTTAGTGCCACCAGTTTAAGTTCTGCTGGTAACCAGCACTGAGTCATTACAGCATTAATTCTGCTGAGCCTTCAAAAGCGCTCATTTCAAACATCAGGGCTTTATTCCTTCACCTGTGGGTGGAATTTAAAAAAATTAATTAATGCTAAGCAGTTATCAACATTTAGCAGTGTCTTGTGTGCTTTGGAATGACTTCACACAGGGTCCTCTTGCATTTTTCAATGCCATCTTCCTTTTTGCACTTGTGTTTTTCTGGGAACTTGAGCAGTGTGGTAGCTCTGTGCTTGTCCTTGCTACTGAGCCAACACCTGGAATGCTTTCAGACTGAAATGTTGTTTATGTAGTGTAAGTGGCCAAGGCTCCTTTTGGATAACTTCACCCCCAGTGCTGTGAGTTTTCATCCATGCAGTCACCTTTAGAACAGCTGAATTACTGATGGTTAAATGTGGTTATTGTTAAACAAGCAGCAGCAGTTGAAGAGGGGATGTTGGGCATAGATAAGAACTTGAAATAAAGCCCTCTGCACTCTGCCTGGTCAGGCACCATATCCTCTAATGGGCAGTAGACTTTAACAGTTTTATGTTTTATAAAATGTCTTATAAAGTATGTGAGGGGAACTCATCTGTGAAACAACCATCATTTTGATCTTTGTTCCTTTTTTTCTTAGTATTCATTTTTCCTGGAAGTTCATCTCTGTGTTGAAAAATCAGCCAAACTCTGTGGGGCAGCAAGGCCCACGATCAGACTAGGTGGTACAACTGTGAACCAGACTTTCAACGAGCACTCCGAGTATCAGAGCAGGAAACTTCCAATTAATATTGATTAAAATCAATTTTTCCCCCTCATCTTACTTACTGTAGGACAGTGTATGTTGTCATCATCACTTTTCCTGTTGCAGTTGTCATATTGATTTTTTCCTACTCATTAGGATTTCAATGAAAAAATGGTCTTTCATTTGCTGTGTAACATGACCAGGGCTGGTTAACTGGAATACATGTGAAAGCAATTAGGAACATCTTCACCTGCAATAGATGCAGAGCCATGCCCAAATGAACTGCTGAATGCACTGGGAAAGGAAAAAACCCATTCATCTGCTTTGCTAAAAGCTTGATAAAAGTGGGGAAATCTGGGGGTTTGCAAAATAAAACCCAAGTTTGGGGCAGGAGTGACCTGTGTGTTCCCATGACCAGGGAAAGGGGTTTGCTCTGTGTGTTCTGCTTTGTTAAGGTGTCTTGATACAACATTAAACCAGGTCTCAGTGGCCTCAGGGGGAAAAAAAGAATCCTGATGTTGCTTTTAGTGCTGTGGTTGTGTAATACTGAATATTCAATTGAGGCTGGATACCTTAACCTTGAGTCTGTATTTTGAATGTCAGGGAACTTTGAAAAAGGGCTGAGTTTCTGCTGTCTCCTGATGTGTCTTTTGGTGTTGCTTTGTTCTCATTCTCACTGTTCTTAAATGCTGATTATTTAAATGTGAATTTGTGGATTTAAAGAGCAAAGGCATTATGTTCCCTTTTGGAAACAGTGGGCATGAGTGACAGGGGAACTCTGAGAACATAACCCAGGTTGTTTGAATGCTGCTGCTGCAGTGTTGTGTTTGCACAGCATCACCACTGTCAGGGCAGCTGACCAGTAAAGCCATCCTTCTCACAGAGGAGAAAGTCCTAAGCATGGAATATCTGTGTTTAAATCCCTATAAACCAGCCCCTGACTCTCACAGCTGTAAGCCCAAGCTGCAGCTTTCCTTCCTGAGGCCTGCTAAAACTAACAGGGGGACTTTCATCAGCTGTAGAAACTGGATCTGGCCCTGAAAGATGGACAAAGGCTCCTGACACTCCTGCTGAGGCTTTTATGCCTTCAGCTATCAAGTGTGTTCTGTACAGAGAGCACCATTAAAGATGCATGGCCTGTCAGGATCATTTCCCTGGGGCAGCCTGCCCGGGCTGCCAGCAGCAGCTCCAGCGTTCACAGTCTCCTGTGCTCCTTCCCTTCCCAGATGGTCAAGTCCTGCTGAGCTCAGGGCCCTCTGCAGCTGGCCCAGCTGTCTGCTGTGAGGGCTTGCCCAGAGCCAGGGGTGGCACTGCCAGCCTTTCACAGGCTCACTGTGGGTGCTGCTCCAGGGGACAAAGGGTGTAGTCACTCCTGGGAAAGGAGCAGGACCTGGGTGAAGGCACCAGAGCCATGAGAATGGCTGGAGAGAAGTTCCTGCATTGGTTTCTCTGGGTCTGGATTGAAGGCACTTGAGATGGTAGTTCATGTTCTGTGTTTATTGTTTCTTATCAGTGAAACAGTCTCACAACCGTGAGTTTGGCAGCTTTTCATTAGTAAGACACAAAATGGCTAACTATCTCTTGTTACAAGGTCTTTTAAGACTAAACTAATTAATAAAGGACACCTAGATTATTTTCCTTTTTAACCCAATAACTGATCTCCAGAAACACACAATGCAGAATTTTCTGTCTAATTACAAAACATCACCCAAACCCAAGAAGAAGAAGGAAGAAGAAGCATGAAGAAGAAATCCAGGACAACACCCTGTGCCCTCCATCTTGCTTCCATCCACAACACACTAAAAATCCCAAAACCTAAATTTCTCACCAAGTGATACACCTACACTACTCTCTATAATCTATTTCACACTTTTGTGGATTCTAGTCCATCTTGAAGTCTAGGAAACTTTCTCCATGAATGAGGGTCAAAGTCAGTGCTCCCCTGGGGGTCAGGGCACCCCAGAGCAAACAGAGAAATATTCTCACTGCCCTAATTTTCCACATTCCTGAGAATAAAGCCACCTGGAAACTGGAAGATGAAGCTCCTCAGCCAGCAGAACCAGGTGAATGAGCAGGCTGCAAGGACAGCATGGCTGGTTCATCTCAAGGGTTAAGTGCCAGAACAAGCCAAGGGCTTGAGGTTACAATTCCAGAAACGTGTTTGCTGTTTTTCTGTTCCAGAGGGTTCTGAGGCCAAGTTTCTATGTGAGCTTGGATTAAAAAATACATTGCACAGTTGTATATCTAAACAGAAAATGCCAGGCACACCCTTAAACCCTCCAGCTTGTCAAATACCTGAATGCCACAGGGTATTTTGTGGCTAAATGTTCTGTACACTTACTGCAAACCAGATTATTGGACAATATTTGCTTTAACTAGGAAGAAAGCTCACAGATAATGACAAAGCACTGATGAGTTTCAAGTCCAGTGCACAGGAGATATTTTAATTAATTCCAATCAATGGTGCCTAATAGAAGGTGGAAGGGCCTTTAATGGGACCAGTGTGTGAGAGCTGTGTAGAAAATGTCATGGTTTTCCTCTGGTAGTGCCCTGACTTTCCCTCTAAACCACAGCCCCCTGCAAAAGTGATATTTGCTTTCAAAACCAGAGTTACTCTTTGTATTTGCCATTACACTTAACACTGTTGTGTTCCTGTGATCAAGGGCTTTATTCTCAGACTTTTTTAACAGATTAAATAAACCAGAATTTAGAGAAATGAGTGGTGCTGCAGGTGTTTGAGGATGGTGCAGACCCCATTTTGCAGGTGTACCAAACCTGGTAGCACAGCTCTGCTCTGTGTAAGTCTCTCCTTTCTCTGGGCATAGTTCCCAGGCTGGAGAACAGGAGCATGGCAATTATTTTCCAAATTTCCATCAGCTTTGTGAACTACAGGTGAAGGCCCACCCTGTTCCACAAGTGAATTATGGGCTGGGAGACTTCCTCAAGGCCAGAAGCTGAGAAATTCGAGGATGCTATCAGGAGGGATAGTTGCAAATAAAATAGCATTGTCTCATCTAAATGCTAAAGCATCTTTCAGTAGCCTTTTGCTGAGATATTTTCGAAGCATCCTGCTCTGCCTGATGTGATATTTTCTTTCTAAAAACCTTCATCACTGACAACAGAGCTGTCCAGAATGGCCTGGTTTTAGGTAGCCAGAGGGTCTTATTCTGATTCACTCTTTTTGGGGACTGTATTTTGAGGTTCCCCTCCTCATGAGTAGCTGTGACCTTTAAAGTCCCTGATATGAGTCTATTGCCAATGTGTCAGTGCAGTGAGCCTCTGCAGCACCAGCAGAATGTCGTGTTTTCATGTTTTAGTCCGTAATAAACATAAACCAGCTTACTGCTGACCTTCAAAGTTTCCAGCCAGGTGCAAAGTTTGCACCTGGAGATGATCTTTGTGATTAATCTCCCCAAAATGCAGTGAAGAAGGTAAGTAACAGGTATTAAAGTGCCATGGGAGGGTAGAGGAAGGAAACAAGTTATAGCAGTGTGAAAGGTTTTAATCTCCCAAGCTATGGACAGAGAGAAATGCTTGGAGCTGTCTGTGTGGTCTTCCCAGAAAGTTCTGGAGATGGCATTCACCCCACATCTGCTCTGCTGCAGCAGGAGGGAGGCCCCAGCAGGGGTTGGAGGCACTGGAGAAGAGGTAGGGGTTCGTTGTGAGATTAAACCAGGGCTGCTGCTGCTGCTCTGGAGGGCTGTGCTGTGCTGCAGTGCAATTCCTGCTTGTCACTGCAGCTCCTGTGCACAGTGTGGGGAGGAAACCACCTCCAGAGAAATCCCCTCAAAGCAAACCCCAGAGGATTCCATGCCAGGCACTCAGGTGACCCCACAGATGTGCTCACCTGACACCAGGGGACTGCTTTGGCATCCCTGGCAAGGTGGGGCAGGCAGTGCCCATTCCTTCAGCCCAAGGATGAGGAGGAGCAGGCTGATAATAACTGGGACACAGCTTCACCCTGGGCAAGCAGGCAGCTCCTAACCACAGGGATTTTGACTTGTGACCTTGCAATCTGTGGATCTTTGCCCACCAGCCTGTAATATTTCCTTCCTGCCAAGGCTTGAAATCCTTCATAGGTCAGCCTGGTCCTGGCTCTTTGTGGGTTTAGAGAGGTTTTCCTCTCCAGACCTGCTCCTGGCTCTTATGTCTGCAGGTGACCATGCTGGGAAAGTCCTGGGTGTTACAGTGCAGCTTTCCCTGCCTTGGGTGAGTGCTGGGGCTGGTGCTGAATGTTCTGCCTGCAGGGAGTTGGCCTTTGTGCCTGCAGAAGAGGAGGAGTGAGTGGCAGCCTGTGATAAGGGTGTGTTGCACAAATACTGGGGATTGATCAATTAATCCTTTTTCTTCTTTTGGTGTATTTACAAGGTACAAACTGCCACTGGCGCCACCCCACGTCTTAATTTTCCTGCAGTAGTGAGGATACACTTGGAGAGCTTGTTGGTGTGTTGGAAATCTCTTGTGCCAGTTCATTGCCCAGTTTGGTGTGGACTTTCCTGGCGCAGGTGGAGTGATGTCCTCAAGGTCACAGCCCCTCCCACCAACCTTTGCAGAGTTTTTTACTGATCTGAAGCTGGAGCATGAAATATCAGTTACTTTTGACTTTTCTCGCTACAGCACTTTTTAATTCAGCTGTACCAGATGAATGCACTTTGTTTTTGCATCCTGATTTATTCCTCAGCTAATCTCTGATATCCTCTCCTGACCTTCTACTGAAATCAGCATGAATATCCCAGATCTACTCCTCTGTCTCTTTTAGTCCCTTAATTCTGCTGCTACTTTCACCTTTCCCTTGGTGTCCTCTCGTGTCCTCTCTTCTCTAACTGATTTCCTTCATCTAATTTTCCTTTTTAAGTCAGACTTTGGTTATTCCACGTGTAAGACATTTGAGAGCTTTCCCATGACATCAGCATTTTTTAAGCCCTTGAATCTGTTGTTTGTTTGTTTGTTTGTTTAACAGAGAATAATCAATGCCAGTGCTCTTACTCATGAATCTTTCTCCATGATATTGTTTCACCACTGGCAACTGTCTGGCCTGAACATCATTTCCTTTTCTTGTCCCTTGCTGTTGCCTTCTAGAGAACCCACACCCCACAGCTGGATCACTCCTCCCCTCCCACCACCCCGCAGTTCCCCTTGTGCTGCACCACTGATTTCCTCCCACTATCTCCGTTCAAAACCTGCCCTCACCTGCAAGTTTGCCCATTTCCTTTTGTTCCCCATCTCTGTTTTATCCACCTTCCTTCCCAACACCCTCCCAGTGCTTTCTGTGCCTCCCTTGGCTTCACCTCCTGTGCTGGGTGAGCCCCAGTGCTCGGAGCAGCCCGCGCCCACCAGCCACGGCCAACTTCTGCCTTCATTTGTTGTCTCATGACTTGTTCCTCCTCCCCAGCCCTCACTGTGCTGCCAGAGTGCCCGTGGGCATTCCCAGAGGTGTTTGGATGTGCAGGCAGGGAGAGGACACGGTTGCTGTGCTCTGCAGAGGCTCTTGCTCCTTCGCAGCAGGTTTAAGTGAGGACACGGTCTGCTCGCTCACCATCAGACAGCAGCTCTGAGCTGGAGTCAAATGAACACGCCAGGACCTTGAAACACCACGAAAGGAGAACTTTGCCAGGGCATTAAAACTGCAGAGATTGGAAGCACAAATTGAAGAGGGGAGAGGAAAACACAGCAGCACCCTCAGGCCTGTGTGGGGCTGCAGCCCAGCTGTGCCCAGCTGTGTGTTTGACAGGCTGACAGCAGCACTGCACGCTGGAGCAGAGACCACAGCCACGCGTGTCCTGCATGCCTGCAGAGCAGGGCAGGAGCTCTGCTGTCACCTCACTTCTGCACTTTAAACTCCCAGCACGGCCCACAGCAGCTCCTTCTGTGCTTCCAAGCCACAGGGACTGCTCAGTGTCCTTCAGCCTCTGCAGCTTTCCATCTGTTTGTTTAATCCAGGAGGCTCCTCTGACCACTGAGCAACTTATGTATAATAAAAGCACAAGAGAAAAATCTCCTTCTTAGGTCTGGGTGAAATCTTTCCAGCAAATAGTGAGCTTCCTGAAGAAAGGAGTTTGAGCAACCAAAGCTACCTGTAAAATTGGATTGAAAGCTGGATGAGGAAGAGGAATCTAGGAATTGGGTCTTTGAAACTGCTGGATGCTTTAGTGGTGCTTTTTGTGCAAGTTCACCTTTGAAAGGTCTTTTTTTTCCTTAGATCTCTGCAAAATTTTATTTGTACTGAAAAAAAAAA
>VYZP01018895.1:38223-52445 GCA_013400635.1 Hypocryptadius cinnamomeus | reverse complement strand
TGTGTCTCACTTCATTTTGATTTTCTTCTCACATCTGTTATCACAGAGGTGTTACTAGCCTCTCATTGCCCAGCCTTGGCCAGCAGCATGTCCATCTTCAGAGCCATCAGGGACTGGCTCTGCTGGACATGGTGGGAGCTTCCAGCAGCTTCTCACAGAAGCCACCTCTGNCAGCAGCTTCTCACAGAAGCCACCTCTGTGGATCCCTGCTACCAAAAACCAGTCTGTGCAAAATAGTATCCTATCCACCACAGTATCCTTTACTTATTCTGTACAACAGTGTGTTGTTTACAGCATATGCAGTGATTTTAAACAGCTGCCACATGTCAAGGCAGAGGTAACTGCAGCAGTCCTGGAGTGCCAGTGTAAGCTCACATCAAATCCTCGTGGATGAAGGGCTCTATTAAAAATGTAAGATCATTATCACTAATCTTGAAAGTGGACCAATGCATTTAACATATATGATTATAAACTTTGAAACAAGATGATTTCATCTGGTGGAGCATCTGGGAATTGTTTTTTCATTATCACATTTTAGAGAATGAAAATTCTTCCTGCTCTCTCGGAGGATTTTGTGGGATTAGTTGCTGCTGTTTGCTGTGTGTATTCCTGCAAATGTTTGTATAATTATGCACATCTCTAGTTCACTCTGCATCCTTCTTGGGGAGTTTTGCACAGCCTTCCCCAGTGATGTGCTGGTATGGTTCCCTTCACATGGCAGGGAAAATAAGGAGAAGCTTTTCTCATGATCAATTTGAAAAATGATCTGACAATATGTGCAGGAGTTTACTGATGTGGCAAAGTACTTTCTTGTGCAATCAGTTTGGGAATAACCATACTGACTCACAAAAATCACCTGATAAAGTGATTTATATGAATGATATTTTCAGTATGAAGTGCAATAGCAGCTATGCACTGACACTTTCACTGAAGGGTTGTGAATTCCCATCTAAACCCCTAACAGCAGGTCCCACTGTCCAGCCAGCAGCTCTGACCTCACATTTGCAGGGGTCTCTGGTCCTGGTGATTGAAACTTTTGCTTATGAAGAAAGTGATTTCTTAGTTGGATTTCAAGATAAGTGGTACAGACAGTCAAAAGTCACTATGAGAATGTGTTTTTATCTGATAAGGACAGCTTATCCCAGTATGGATTTTCAAACTATAAGGCTATTTGCTATTGTGACAAAAACTGATCTTAGACTTTTCTATTAGAATAAAGCCCAGTAAAGGCAAACCCAAAGCATTTAATTTAAAATTAGTAAAGACTTCATTTCATTAATTTAGCTGCCTGGTTGTTGCTCCTCATTTTCATAAACTTTACTAGAAAGGAGATGCAGAGGAAGAGACAAAGGTAAATACTGTGAGAATGGGAAGGGAAAGGGGGTACTTGGAGATGGTGCAATTTCTACACTTGGCTGGGATATCAAACTGATGTGTTGAAGAGGTAGCAGCAGCTTATTGGGAGCGTGGGACCAGGCAAATGTAAAAGTGGTGGAAATATCTTGTAATGGAAAATGCTTAAATTCCTACCAGCGAAGGACCATGGGTAGGCTTATAATTTTTTTTTCCAAAAATAATCTACTTCTGGCCAGCCAAGCATGTTTTAATTCGATCAGTGCATAAGGCTCTTAAATCACATCCTTTCACAGGATGTTTTAAGAGTGTTACAAGTCTTTCTTGAGATGTTGCTTTCCTGTTTCCAGAGGTGAGAGAGGAGATGCTGATGAGGGAGCAGGCAAAGCAGGGTTGCTTGGGAATAAGGATACTCCAGAGAGTCTCAAAGAATAAAAGTTCAATGGGAAGTTTCTCCCTGTTCTTCTTACATAGAAACAATACAGTACAAGCAGGAAGAGTGACAGAGAACAGAGAAACTTGTAAAGAATTTGAGCAATACTAGCATATAATAGAATTTGAGCATATCACCTCTCATAATCTCTTGCCCACATTTGAAGACACCTTAAAGCTTTACTGCAAGGTCTCAGCCAGCCTCAGGTCTCGGTGTCTTAAATCTTAATGATCTTTTCACAAAGAAGATGTGAGTAAAATGGAATCTTTTTGCAGACTTTTAATTCTTAATTATTTTACAAAGGTAAACTTAATTAATACAATCAATTGACACCTGCAGCTGAACTGACTAATACATTCTCTTTCCTCAAATGTTTAACCTCTACTAATTGATACTATTGTACAGTCTTCTATAGTATCCCTAACTTTGTTCAGCTATGTGGAAGCCAGGGGTTTCTTTTGCAAGAACTCAAAGTTTGGACTTCATGATCTTGGAGGTCATTTGCAACATAAATGATTCTGTGATTTAACTGTAACATCGATTCCAAATGCCAAATCTACACTTTTCCCTGGAGATAGGAGTGTTTAAGAGACATTTCTTACTTTTCAATGGGGCAGTGTAATTACCAAACCTGATTCTACCGAGCAGGTCTCTGTGGCTCCACATGGAGTCATTCTTTCCTCTAGAAAAACCATTTCAAATCTTGTCAAAGTCAGAAACTTAGAAGCATATACAATTTGTGAAGCAATTCACTGATTTAAAACAGAGCAGCTCCTGTTATTCCTCTTGCTTTGCTTTTAAAGCAATTCCATCAAGAGAATTTGAAATCAATGACTTTAAACTCCTCTGTGCATCCACATGTCTCAAGGAAGGACTGGGGATGTTGCTGAAAATTTAAATAATGACTTTGAAAACCAATAGGAACATGAAAGAGTACATCTGTCAGTCACTGCAGTCCCTGTGTGTGTGTGGCAGGAAAGTAGGCTTTAAAATACACCAGGTGAGACAGTGCCCCTTGTGGCATTGCACACCTGGTTGTACTCCTCTTGATAAAGGTAATTTTTAAGGGTTTTTTTTTTTCTGTTAGCACAAAATAAGTGATTAAAGTCAGGTGAAGTTTTGTACTTGTACAGTGGCTTGGATATAACTTTAAAACATGATGGTTAAAAAAAAAGATAGAAGTAAAAGGGGATGTTAATTTTACTTGGTTTTTAATATTGCAGCAGTTATGTTCAATCATTTGTGAGACAGAAGGCTGTAAAATACATCCTGTAATGAGGTTACAGTAAAACCAAACATCATCATCAATAAAAAAACTCACTATTTATTTACTGATCTCTAAATAAAGTGTGATTGGAGTAAATATGATGGGAGACATTTAATTAAACTGAATGAAGGAGTGTTGTAAACATCACATTGCAATGAAAACAGAAAATTAATATGTTGGCAGACCACACAGTTAAGACTCCAAAACACATTTATAACTATGTCCTTTTGATAAATGTTTCAGTACCTCTGTGAATGCTTTCAAACTGATTCAAGGATGTCCAAGTGCCATAGTACCTTGCCCAGCCTCTGTCAGGGCTGTTGTCCTTCTTATTTTCAGTTAAAACATTGCAAGTAAAGAATATTTTCCATAAGGAAACCTGGCTAATACCCACAACTCCATAAAATGAAAATACAGCTTGCATTGGAAGGATTAATGAGTGTATTGTCACAATTGTCAAACAGTTATGGTCATGATGCAGTAAATCTTTTTCTGAGGATTGCTTATTTTCTCTTTTCGATATTTTCTGTAAAAACCTCAAAATACATTTTAATTGATCCAGTATTTTGCTAATATGGCTCTGCTCCATTATTCTGTTTTGTTTTGAAATTGCTGGATCCAGAAATAAGGATCCTCTTCCAAGAGAGGAAACCTTGTTTTAGATGCAGTTCCTGCTAGAGGTGTTAACTTGGAACAGCTGATGGAAGCCCCAAGTCTTCTGCCTTACTGCAATAGAGTTTGCTACTTGTATCCACCATGCAAAACTACTCTATTGCCTCTATGTAAATTTTTTTGTGTCTTTTTTCTGTGTTTTGAGGGTGATCTAGTCAGACATGCTCAGACTCCAGTTTCCCACTGGACAAGCTGTTGTCCCATGGCTTTGTAGAATCACCACAGAGAGGCTGCACAGGGCACACTGATGAGTCTGACTCTCAAATGCCTCTGCCTTTCACAGTGGGAGCAAAGCTTAAGTTTCTTTGCTGCTTTTCCAACCAGACCAGTTCCCAATTAATAGGAATCCCATATGCCATCCACAGAGCTGTGTTCATCAAAAATGTCAAAATTCCTTATTACATACAAAATAGATGCTGTGAGTTAGGTTTCATGGGAGAGATGTCAGAACCATCAGCATGCCAGGCTGGCAAGTACTGACTTTGTGCTTTTGGAGGACTTTCTCCGTAAAACAAGGTCAAAAGGAGTTGAGGTTGGAACGCCAAGTACACTGCACAGACAGATGAAACCAGAGACCACTGAAAGCCCTGTCTCTTGAAGTGTGCTTTGTGACAGAAGTGCATGAAAATCCCTTGCTGCACGTCCTCATCTATAATGGTGTTAATGGAGCTTTGAATAACGCAGTGCGGCACCGCTGCAGTCCCATGGTTTTATCATCCTTTTCCCATTATTTCTACTTCTTCTGTGGGAACCAGACTCATCCTTTCTATTCATTCTCTTGTTTCAGACATAAAGTGTGCAGGATGCTGCTGGGATGGCATTGATGTGTGCATGCTCGCTGCACTGTCCCGCGCAGCCTCGCACGCTCTGCAGCACAGATAGATCTTGTGCCTAGCAATTATTTCCTGTTTCTGCACTCCCTTCCTGCCATTCCCCTGGACCTGGGCTGAGGAAGATGTGCCACAGTCCTGGGGAAGCTGAGAGGCGTAACTACTTGTTTCTCTCTCCTTGTGTATTTAAATGAGTTGGGAGCAGAGCTCTTGCTCTTGACATTTTATCAATACTGCCTTCATTAGAAGTTCACTTCTGTTCATTAAAGTTCCCTTTTTAGATGTAATGTGTCACTTCTGCCCAAGAGAGAAGGAGGGTGCCTGTAGGAGTGGGGTTGCTGCATTATTTTGATATTGTAAATTCACAAAGAAATGGGTGATATCAGCACATTGTCTGATGCTCCCCTCCCATTGCTGGAGCTGATTCCCGTTCAGATTAAAACTCCACAGGTTGAACCCCTCAGCAGTTTTGACTGGCACCAACCATCTGAGCTTGAAACTGTGGGCTTTGTGGAGCCAAAGCACCCTTCTCTTCCCTACCCACATCTTCCATTTGACTTGCCAGAAAGCAGACATGGCTGTCACCTCACCAAGGCCAGATTTCAAATTCAGTACATGTTTGTAGTAGAAGGTTTTTTTAGAGTCATGTTCTTAATGAATGTCTTAATGAATGTTGCTTAAATCCAGTCTGTGAAACTTTGCCTGATGATTACTATAGTGTCCTTTCTAATCTGGACATCTATGTGGTGACCCATAGGCTACTGAGCTACTAAGGAAAATTCTAGGAAGATATTCAGGCTTTATTAAAGGCTTCAAGATATGCTACATGTTTATAACTGTAAAGGAAGACATAGTTTATTTTCCCTAAAACATAAAACAGTCAAGCTGAACGTGGAAAATTGGATAACAGCCTCTTACCAATAAAAACTTCCATATTTACAGTGCTCTGAGGTTTCCCATTCTGTGCAAAAATGAGCTATTGGAGGTAGGTGGTTGATCATCCCAAAATGTAGAACTGAAATAGTAGGTCCAAACTGCTGGTGATATGTATAAATGCTTGAAGGAAGGACCCAGCTTTCCTTCCTCTCTGAATTGACTATGCCTTGATTCATATTTGAGTTATGATAAAAATTCTTGCTGGCTTCTTGAGAAACAAATATACTATTAATGTTGGCAATTAACCCAGTTGTTCTACCATGCAAAAGGTGCAATTTTCCTCTTAATGAAAAATTTAGATGTGCTTTGATCATTTGGAAAGCATGAAGTAAACTAATGAAGCAACTTCAGGACATGAATTCCAACGTTCTCACTAGGTGACTACATAGCATCATTCCTCGTAGGCCCAGAGGATCTAACTATAAACTCAAAATAGAAAATCACAGAAGAAATTAATTTTGCAATGCATTCAAAGAGCTGGAAGGAATTGTGTCAGGCTTGAAAGTGTATCATTTATTCTCTTTGCTGATGCACACAGTCTCTTCCTTCTCCCTGAGAGATGGCACCAGCTCTCCAAGTAAGTAGAGAAGCTGGCACAGAGACATTTTCTAGGGCATTAATAGAGTCAAGCACAGAATCAAGATATTGAGAAAGCAAACTGCAACATGTGCAGAAGGATGTTTGGGTGTGTATTATGGGAAATGCTGTGGTGGTGATGAATAACATGCCCAGGGTGTGGATTCCTCTGGGGAGAAGAAAATCCTGTTTGGGTGTCCTGGGGGTACCTGAGATTGGTGATGAGTTGGGGGCCTAACCTACATGTTGGTTTAGCATAAAAATTAATGTCCTTGAAAGGGAAAGGTGAAGGGCAAGAAGTCTGGCTGGGGTGCTTCTCATGGTCCTGGCACAGAGCTGCAGCTCAGGCTGCCTGTGAGCAGCTTCAGCTTACTGATCTGGGACTGCAGGTTGCCAAGATCCCTGCAACAAAGCCAGGCTCTGCCTTGTGTGCCTTAAATGACTCCTTCAGGAATGTATCTGCTGCATCTGTTCAGGGGAATAAAGGGATGGTAAATCACAATGGTGCTAATTAATTGTTGTGGAAAAAGTTTATATCACTTTTGTAGAATCAGCTTGGAAGGTTGGAAAAGACCTTTAAGATCATCAAGTCCCACCATCAACCCAGCACCATCACCATGGTCACCATTCAGCTGTGTCCTCAGGTGCCATATCCACTTGTTTCTGAACACTTCTGGAGATGGTGACTCTACCAGTTCCCTGTGGTAGAGGCTTGACAATCTGTTTCAAGGCTTGACAATCTTTTCCATGAAGAAATTTTTCCTAATACCTAGTCTAAACTTCTCCTGGTGCAACTTAATGCCATTTTCTCTTCTCTTGTAACCTGTTGCCTATTTGGCTCTGTAAGTCTTCAGTTCAACTGCTGAGCTAATACCAAGGTCTGCCAGGAATGAGGAGCGTTCATACCCATCAGCATTTGAGGTCTGTGTCTATTTAGAAACCTTTCAGGAGATATACAAATTATTGGTGCTGTGAACCTTCCAATAGGGCTGTGAATGACTTCTTTTTGAGATCCAACTGCATCAAAATTGTGAGAATTAATAAAGAAGACATGCAAGCACAGTAAAAAACTTTGCAGGCAGCTTCCAAAACTCCTGCCTCATGAAGAACAGCAGCATCAGATGAGCTGAGATGAGCAGATGAAGCTGTGATGGGAGGACCTGCAGTACCCAGCTGTGCTGGAATTGGACCCAAGGCATGGTGTGACCAGGAGCCACCAGGACCAGTCTGGGATGGAAGAGGTGCTCGTGCTGCAATTAATTCCTGCTGTCACTGAGCCTAGAGAGGAAAGTCCCACCAACAGAAACGCAAGGCTGAGGTGACAAGATAGGACAGAGGAACAGAGCAAAGACAGTTCTGTAAAGTTCATCAAGTTCTGAAAAGGACAACCCATCCTTTTTTAATACTTCAATATGTGCATCCATGTGTATAATTGAAAGAGAAAGGTATTAATTACATTCAGAGAAAAGTGCCAAGATGTGTTTTGAAAAGTATTCAAATATTTTGATAAGTTCTGGAGCACTTCAAGGGGTAGCTTGTTTTTTTCATAGCTTGGTTTGATGTGAAGAGTATCTCTGCAACGTGAAGGAAATTGTATCTTGAAAAGGCATCTAAGCTTACATCGGCTCAACTGTCATTTTCATGCTAATAGGTTATTAGAAGCTGAGTTAAATTGAAGACAGAAAACCTTTAGGGTCTGTTTAAGGCATCACAAATATGAATACTGATGTATCTTCTTGTAACTATTTTTATTAAGGAAAAAAACCAGAGCAATCATTTATCTTGTAATGACCTTACTAAAAAGAATGATGTGTATGTTAGGTTTATTTTGTGATACTTTTTGCATTCTGGAAGTGAACACACTCAGTGCTGTGGTCTCACTCTCTGTGCTTTCCTTACACCAAGGTTGCTGACATGAACCTGACCAGTGAAACCTGTGCTGCAGGAGTTCTGGCTGTGCACTGAGCCTCGGGAGTGGGGAGGGCTCAGCCTTGGCAATCTCTCCCAGAAAACCAGCAGGGAAACTGTGCACACCTTCTGCAGAGGGTTTCATTTGTCCCCCTTGCTCTGCAGTGTCAGGATCCAGCAATGTTGGTTATGTGACATCTCCCATCCACTGTCACGGGGCATAGTGGAATTGGAAAGCAAAAACCACATCTTTAGAGACAGCTGAGTCTTACAGCATTAGCAGAAAATGTGGTATGGAGACCTGCTCTCTCAGCTGGCAAGGACAGTGTTCCTGTTTACTTCTGGGTCATTCATGTTTTTCTCTTGCTTCAACATGGAAAAAAATCCCCAAGTCTGGGCACCAGAATAGTTCAGGATGAGAGAAGCAGTCCACGCGTAATGCTTTAGATCATGATTTCCAATCTCATCACTGTGCCAAGAACCCACTTACTATTAAGCTTTGAATTTTGATGAGATGTTCATGCACAAGGCTGGGAGGTTAAGTCTGTTGTTTCAAAAAATCAGCCCTCCTTGCCATTGTCTGAGTCTTGCTCCTCCATCTTCTTCTGGAACAGCCCAAATTAACAGTTTTGATGATGTGACACGAAAACGTGAAGGATTTAGAAGGATTTGTTCACTTTGACTGCATATAGAAACTTCTTTCCATCAAAGAAAACATTAATTAACACCAACCACACAGCAATTAAGGGTAGTTAATATTTACATGACATTTTGAACGGGCATAGTGATAAATTCCTATATGATTTTCCAGAGGTAAACTTAATGTGAAATCCATGAATAAACAACACGCCACAAACAAAACAAAGTGAATGGATATTAGCATTTTGCATCCCTGTCCCTTCTGTCATTTGTCCTTCTTGCTCCTGCTGTATTGCAAAGCAAAGGCAGTGGAAATTAGGATTCTACATCAAAGAAAGTTTCTTGCTCTTTACTCTGATTTCTTTGCTCCATATTGCCCATGCTCTGTCTCCTAGTCTTTATATTAATGGATATTTGTCCATTCTTCCGTAAATAGATAATGTAGGTGATAAGTAGCTCTTTGAGAGTGTAGGTCTACACACTCAGCAAAACTACGTGCGGGGAGACTTGCCAGAAGCAAAATCAATCTGTTAAACTTTGAATATTTCAAAGTTCAGTACTGCGTGTGAACAAAGATGCTGTAATGCAGTCAAGCACTTTTTTTGGCTACAAAAGCATATCTGGTGAAAAAAATAGCACTGCTCAAATATTCAGAAGTAAAGAATGCTGCACAAAAATTAATTGTTAAAACGGCTGGTCTCATCCTTCTAATAATCCAGCTCAGATGCAGGGCTTTGATAGTCTGCAAATTTGTAATTTGAGTAGGCTGCAGAGATACAAGGAGAGGATTAAAGCTTCACCTGTCCAGAATGCATTCCCAGTTGTCTGAATTAGTTGGGCTTTGGGAGGTCCTGGCAGTGCTAACGCCGGTGCTGCTGCCAGCGTAGCTGTGCTCCTGCAGGGACCCCAGCCTGGCAGCGTGTTTCCAGGCCAGAGAATCTGCATGTCCTGCTGTGGCACAAGTGCACCTGCTGCTGCAGTGTTCAGCTCCTCCAGGGTCTCTGCTGGGAGTGAGTCCAGCAGGAGCAGGACGTGTGAGTGTTGCTGGGGTGCGGGGCCCTAGGGGTGAGGTTCTGGCTTGTGGCCAGAGGGATTCCTCTTAGTGCACAGCCAAGCTGATGTGCTGTATGTCTCTGAAAATCTCATGGAATTTTATTTATGGTTTCTTAAAGGCCCTGTAGGTGTTTTTTTAAAGAAACATTTTTGGTCTTTATTGGTCCTTAAGGTTTATTAAATATCAGTATCCTTTAGATCCATGATGCACAGGAAACAGCCATAAGCTCTCCTGTCCTCCTGCAAAGCTGTTTCTGTTGTATTTGAGGAGACATTCCTTTCTCTCTCCACAGACTATTGCACTGTACTCTGGTTAGGGCTTTAGGAGAGCTAACAGGGAGAATACATTGCCATGGGTTTATGTTTCAATTTAGGTGTGATAGAGGACCTTGCAAATCTCCACTGTATTTTTACTGCATATGTAATGTCACTGCTTTTGTGAACACTCTTTTCAATCTTTGCTACAAGTTCTTAGTTGCAAAAAATTTTAGTAATAGAATGTATTTAAATCATCTTTTGTACAAAGGGATTAATTTTATTCATTATATTCTACTGAGTGTTTATTGGAGAAAACATAAAATAATTTTGCAGACTTTTCTGAATTTCATTGGAATAACATTAGCTTACCAAATGCGCTGGTTTTGGAGCCTTTCCATACTCGTCTCCCTTTGCATACAGCTGTATGCATCTTCTCCCTTCCTATATCAAATTAGTTTTCAGCAGCAAGGGATTAAATCGTTCCACTCACGTGGCTTCTGCTGTTGCTGCCTGTAAATTCTTGACTGTGACACTTTGACTTGTCCCTCCAGCTTGCAGGATTCCCAGGGAGCCCAGCAGTGACCAGCTCATATAACTGTATAGATCTGCAATTGAAGCAGTTTCAGATGCAACTAAACACATCAGGAAAGGATGTGCATAAACCCTCTATGTTTTTACTGTCTGTTTTTTGATGTTTCCTTGTAAGTGCAGTTGTATTCTGAAATGAGTTAATTTGACCCTGAAAATGCTGCAAACAAGTCTCACTCGTTAACCAGAGCTGATTAAACAGTGGCAAATAGATGCCACAGGCTATCAGGTTTTTGAAAACCGTGGGGAAGTAGCTGCTGCACTTAGGAGAATTTGCTTTGACAGCACACTGATGTGTTTTGGCTCAATATTGGCTTGGAAACGTCCTGATCTGGTGCATAAAGCAGAGTCTCCCACTGGGATCATCTTCACTGATGAGGAAACTAATTCTCCATCCACCAGTTGTGCTGTAAGGAAACTCCTGTTCTCTGTGTGGGTACATAGAATGGTTTGGGTTGGAAGGGACCTTAAAAATATTCTTGTTCCAACCCCCTGCCATGGGCAGGGATGCCTTCCTTTAGACCAGGTTGCTCTAAGCCACATCTAACCTGACCTTGAACACTTCCAGGGACAGAGCAGCCACAGCTTCTCTCTCCTAGTTCTTGTTCCCAGGGGAAGGAGCCCTGCCTGAATTACAGGGGAGGTGCAACACAAAAAAGATCCTGTGAAATTAATAATTTTCTCATCCCTCTTACCTATTTCTCTTTTTCATTGAGAAAATGCAACAGTTCTGGCAGAGGCTGGTGCAGCCTCTTCTGATGCTGATGATGTCTGACACAGCATTAATGTGGAGTCAGACATGAAAAACAAGGCAAGTAGCATTGATTTGTTGTTTTCCAGGTTGGTTAAGTTCCTTCCGATTGAGGAAAGGGATTTAAATATAGCGTGGCAGTCTGGAGGGAATACATACAACCAGGAGTTGTGGTTCCACTGATCTTAATGGTGACACTCCCACACTACTTCCAGGAGATTCTGAAATTATTATTAAGGGTGGGACCCTAGTAATGCTTCCAGAAAAAGAAAAAGGGGGGGGGGGGTAGGTAGTTTCCCTTGGGTCTCAGTGATCCTTATGGGTCCCTTCCAACTCAGGATATTTGTAATTCATTGTGGTAGGTGTTAAATGAAGCATCTGCTATCCACATTCAAGCTTTGACTTCACTGTCATTAAATTCTACAGTTTACAAATTGCAAATTTTGATTTTTATGTGGGGGCAAAATGCAGGTGAAGGTGAGCAGAGGTATTAAATGCAGTCTTATATAAATAACCAGAATTCTGCACTCTCTCTGAAGGCACTGCTGGTGCTGCTGTGCTGCTTTCTGCCAGTACCTGAACACTGAGCTCTGCTGGGCAGGGGGTTGTGCTGAGGCCTTGTGGAAGGTCTGTGATCTCCAGGTGTTCTAAAGGGGAAAGGCACTGCAAGGATCAGCAAGGGAAAGCCTTCACAAGGTGGTTCTCAGACAACCTATGTTAGTAAGAAGGGTTTCATGAGTAGAATTGCTTTGTCCCTAAAATATTGTGGATTTTAAAGCTCCAGTTTTTTAAAAGAAAAATGAAATTTTTTCCAAAGTTTCAATTTTTTTGTGCTTCATTTGAAGTGAAGAAACCCTTTTTGTTATGTAACCTGCCTACACCCTGACTCCTGGGGACCTAGATCAGACAGGTGAGTGTGATGGGGCTCAGGTGTGGGTGGGAACAGGCAGGAAGGTTGAGTCCTGCTGATGCATCACACCTGCTGGTGCTGGTGGGGTGGGGAACCTTCAGTGCTGGTAATTCTCTGTTCCCTCGAGTTGCTGCCTTGGTGTGCCTCTCCATGGTCATATTGAGACAGTATGGAAGAGGATTGGGAATCATGAGCAGGAGGCAATGTACCAGACAGAGGTGGATGTGCCAGGTGAGCAAGCTCTGGAGGTAGCACTGGTGAGACAATTCATGTGGTCTGATGTCTGGCTTGACCCAGCAGGACTTTGCCAGGTGTGCAGTGTGAATGGGGGTCCTGGATCTCCTGCAAGGGCTGGTGCTCACCCAAAATGTGTGGCATGGGAAGGTCAAATGTGCATTTGTTCCATGCTCCAGGGGACGGACAATGCCAGGCTCCTTATGGTGGCAAAAAACCAGAAATGGGTTGTGTGTGCTGGAAAGCATTAATCTTGCTCCCCCTCAAGAAAAAAACCCAAAATAAGCCTGGGGCTGGAGGCTCCCAGCTGTTGAAGGAGCCTGGGCTGTGCTCCCTTGTGCTCCTCAACCAGATGAGGCAGAGCCTGGCTCCTGCTTGGTGGGGGCACATCCAAGTGGGATCAAAATACTTTGTGGAGTAATTTGGCTTTAATTGTAATGGAGGACTTTCCCCCCAGGTCAGTGAGAAGTGCTCCTGTAGCAGGGCTGCCCTGTTCTCTCTTGAGCATGATTTTGGATGACTGTACCGTCCCCGGCCCTTGAGGAGCCCACAGGGATCATTGCAGCACTGTCAGCTGCTGTTGGCAGTGAGCATCCATTGCTCTGCTGTTCTACGGGGCTTTGAGAGGACTTGGGAAAAGCTGATGGGATCCTTCAACAGAGAACAAGTCAAGGAATGTTTTAAAGCTTTCATGGAGGGATACCCCTTGGTGCCTAAAGGAGGCTGCAGAAGTCCTCTCTTTGGATGTTCAAGTTGGAATATGGGATTTTGGTGTTTTTTTCCCCTATGTTTTCATGACTCAGGCTGTCTAGTTCAGAGAGAAGGATTTTATCAAGTCACTCATCTTTCTAATTTCCTTGAAATTTTTTTCTAGTTCCATATGTGCCCTGCATTTTAACACTCTGCCAGTGTAAGGGGGCAGCAGGGTTGCATACACTGTGTTTTGTCAGTCAGGGGTAACACAGTCCAGGGCTTTAATGAACTTCATGGGTGTGTGGTGGTTCAGGTGTTCAAAGAAGCACTGGAAATGCCTCTTTAAATTCTTCTCCAGCTACTGGAATAAATCATAAATAAACTTAAATTATGATCTGCCTTCTTTGCAGATTTCTCTCCCCACCTCATGTAGCAGAAAAATCCATATTGTAAATCCCCTGTGAAGTGCTTTTTGCTGGCAGTTCCCATGGTTGCATTACAGGGATGCTCACTGCCATATTTCAAATCTTGGGCACCTTTTATTTTCCTCATGCAAGTGTGCTCCTGGGTGCAACTGGGGGAGAAATACAGCAGTTTGTCTGGATGATGTGCTCTGCAAGCTCAGATAAGAATATCATGACCTAGAAAAGAAAAAAAAAAAAGGTAAAAGAGGCCCCATAACTCAGGGTTTCCTGTTCCTTCAGATAATATGGAGCATGCTCAGCACACCTGGGGATGGAGAATCATCTCCTGGGAAGCAGTGAAATTAGGAAGTGCTGGTGCTGCTGAAGGTAAAAAGGAGAGATTGAGTCTTTTGAGTTTTTCTTACATGAGGCTTCAGCTCTCTGCCAAACTTCCATATTCTGCTCTGTGAGGCAGGAGGGAGCCACCTTACCTGCTCCACTTTGTTGCTGATGTTGTCAGCTGAATCAGAGGGGGAGGAGGGGGGACAACTTTTCTTGCTGCTTTCTGTTTACCAGGCTGTATTTCAAGATTAAATTGGGACATGTCTCTTCCTCTTTGTGCCATGGACATGGATGTGCTGAATCTGCACATGGGATGTAAAAAAGGACTTTTGGACCAAAGATTCAGGCTCTGTGCTGATACCTTTTTTTTTTTTT
>VYZP01018895.1:0-38177 GCA_013400635.1 Hypocryptadius cinnamomeus | reverse complement strand
TTGGGCGGCCTTATCAGCTGAGCACAAAAAAAAGGGAGCAAAAAAAAAAAAAAAAAACCTGAAAAACTGATATTACAGCACTAACTGCAGAAAAGTGGCACTTAGAGTGGTGATGGTATCCTGATAAATTCAGGGTGCTGTGAAATCAGGTGATTTTTCATTAACTCCTTTTGCTTTAGGGATTCCTGTCTTCAAGTTCTTGTTTGATTTCTGCAATATTCCTCTGTTGAAAAGAGTTTATCTGAATAACAGGAACTGTGGCCAGACTATAAGCTTGGCTTGGGCTTTCTAGGTCGTGCATTCCCTCAATTCAATTCAACATTTGTGGATAGCATAAGTTACATTATGCCACTTCAGAGTCATCCTATGACTAATTGCAGAGAGACTGATGAAACAGAGAATAGATTGGTTGAAAAAACTAATTTTCAGGTGGGACTTTTGGCAGCCTCATTCCCAATGCCTGACCCTCATGGGATCCCTATTTCTGAGTTTAGGTTTTCCCCTGAAGACAGTATGCTATGGGTGAACCTGAGAATGGTGGGACAAAGCAGTCACTGTTCCAGCTTTCTTTTGTTTCCCTAAGAAATGTTGACTGGTTTAGTTTGAATGATCAATTAATACTCCTCAGCATGCACACACACTGAATAATTTGACAATCCCTTGGGTAAAGAACAACATTTTTTGATCTTATACAACAAGAAGAAATAATATCCTGAAATGGTAAATGTCATGATATTGATCAAAATTTGCAACAGCATCTCCAAAACTTGTTGCCATTGCTGAACACTCTTTTCCTTTCTTTCCTCCTTTCATTTTAAAGGTACCTTTCAATACCAACTGCATCACTAAACATTTCTAAGTGTGTTGATTTTGTTGTTGGGTTGTTTTTTACTTTTTCCTGCTGTTAGTACCAAGTGGTTTGTGCTTGACTGATCATTCCTGGTGAAATCCTGTGTGAAGCAAGCTGTTGGTGGGACAAGGTGGGGGTACCCAGCTCAGGAAGCAGTTGCTCCATGGTGTAATGGAGCTAATGGCACTACAGCTGTGGGTACATCTGATGTTAAACTACCATTATTTAAACTTTATGATGCAAGAGACTGCCAACTCTCCCACTTGCAGCATATAAATTATGTCAATTGCTCATGCACTTTTTTTAACCCTGATTTCTCTTGAATTATGGATGACAGACAGGGCCAGAATTTGCTTTTAGTGTTCCCTTGTGACTGTGTGTGTGCTGAGTGCGCTGAGCAGTCATAATCTCAGTGTGTGCAGTCAGGGGATGTGTAACATAATTTGGGCTATGACCATATAGCTTGTACCCTTACCATTTAGGGAGTTACAACATCTGAAACTTGGAGCTATTTTGGGGCAGGGTGGGTGCTTTGATGCCAGGTTTGACCCACCAAGGCTGGAAGGTTTCAGAGCTGTGAACTCCACGTCCCTGGTGGGTGTTTGAAAGGCAGTGTGATGTTCCCTTTCAAGAGAGCCCTCTGTTGTGGGGATTAGAGCCTGTCTTCCAGGCTTCATTGTGGGGAGGAATAATAGCTCCTGTCTGTAATGAAAATATTATGATTGCCACGCTTTGAAGTTTTCCAGCCCAAATGTGTAGCGGTGGAGTGCATTCAGCTATTCATTTAGTTGACTGAATACTCTTGTGTGGGTAGGGAATAGGTTTGCCTGGAACAAATTAAAGCAGGACACTCCAAAGGTGATGGGGCTGCCAAGCTGCTGGCCTTGCTGTAGTTTTGACTGTTGGTACTGCTCCTCAGCAAGGAAAACCTTTTAAAAGGTGTCAGTGCTGTGCGTGGATATCGTAGAACTTTTGTAGAAGCACGTCAAGGCACTGCTGCTTTTAAGATAATTTCTGCAGCATTTATTGAATAATGTGTGTTTTAAGGTGTACTAACAGCAGGTGTTTGTAAATTATATGAGGCAGCTATAAACAGGGTGTCTGCACTCCTGTTACTGCATCTGGATTCAACATAATTTAAGACTTTTTTTTTTCCTTGCTTAAATATGAAGAAAGCTTCACTCCCTGGCATATTGATTTTACAAGCATTAGCACTTTAATCAAACAGCTCTGAAGTGTTGCACTTCATTAACTGATCTTTAGGAGGAAAGTGCAAACTGTTTGCATTGGGTGAAGCCTGTCCTTGCTGATAGCACTTGAAATGCCCAGTGCTGGAAGATGTTAGACATGAGTCTTGCTTGGAGTGGAGGCAGCAGAGCTCAGAGCTGTGGAAATGCCTGGGTGGAAGAAATTAGTGTAGTCAGGTGTTGGGGCAAGTTTTGCTAAGGAAAACCCACAGCACTGTTAGGGAAGAGGCTGCCCAGGGCAGTGGTGATGTCCCCATCCCTATTTAAAGGGATATATCCTATAGAAAGGGATTTAAAGGACACGTGGATGTGGCATTTGAAGACGTGGTGTAGTGGTGGACTTGGCAGTGCCGGGGGAACAGTCGGACTTGATGACCTTGCAGGCTTTTCCAACCTAAATGTTTCTATGATTCTGTGATTTCATGGGAAAAGTCTGTAGGCTTGTGAAGCTGTATGGAAGCAAATCTTCGTTTAGCTCAGAGGAGATGGGGATGGGATGTAAAATTCTTTAATGTGGCCAAATGAATCCTCCTGCAGAACAAGGTGCTGCTGTAGAAGCTCATCCAGCAGGATCAGCCAGTGGGAATCTGGACTGGACACTGCTCCCAGCTCTGCTGCCCATTGCTGCACATCAGGCTTCTGAGGGCACTTGGATGGCCAATATTGCATTTATAATGCTGTAATACTGTTTACAGGCATGATTATGAGGTCTTATTAATAGTAAGTATTGTATAATGAACACATTTACAAAGAATGACTTCATAATGTTGCCTAAATCATTGCTTTAAAAGTGGCTAGAACATTACCTTATTATAGCAATGTTTAAATTCTAAAGTATGACATCAAAGTTTTATTTCCTTCCATATTTTTGTTATTCTTCTGTTTTCTTTTTTTTCTTTCCACACTTTATTTCTGATATTTTGGTATATGCAGTCACCAGTAAGATACATTTACCAAAGTGCTGTGGAAGCACTTCCAAAGTATTAAACCATGTCTCTTCACAGCTGCAGTCTCTCACTGGCACACATATGTGTAAAATACTGTTATGAGACCATTTAATGGGTGCAGTTCATTAAGACAGGAGAGAGAAGTGCCTGTTCTTCCCTGCCACGGGCCATGTGGTCCCCAAGAGGCTTTGCTAGCACAGACCTCTCCAAAGAAAATCCCTTAATCCTTGGGTGAGCAAATACGATGAGAATGTTCTGTGCTTTGTTGTGTGCTATGATCTAATTGA
Organism: Hypocryptadius cinnamomeus; assembly: GCA_013400635.1. NCBI lineage: Eukaryota > Metazoa > Chordata > Aves > Passeriformes > Zosteropidae > Hypocryptadius > Hypocryptadius cinnamomeus. The sequence goes on along the minus strand of VYZP01018895.1, from coordinate 34,846 downwards.
GATTTAATGCATTCTACCTTGTCCCTGCTGTGGACTCCCCTTGGACCCTCTGGTACAAAGCAAGGTGTTGGCAGCTTTTTTTCCTGTTTCAGGGGTTTTTTTTTTGTTTTGTTTTGTTTTTTGGTTTTGTTTTTTTTTTTTTTCAGTTTGCACATGTGGAATAGTTCTGCTGGCAGAGATGCCCAAGAAGGGAGAAATGAGATCTTTGGTTTTCCTTTCAAAATGCAATATTTGCTTTAAGAGTATTGAATATGATTCTTTCATATTCCCACCCCTCTGTTTAATAACTACGTATTTGCTACTGATCATGTTAAATACATCTGCACCTCACACAATGGTATCTAGTCCCACAGCAATATTTCAGCATAAAATCAATTGGAATTGCCAGTACAAATGTGTGTAACAAATCCAGTGGGAGGAAGTTTTGGACAGCTTTTGGAGCCCAGCAGCTCTGGTCTTATAAGGGAATTCAAGTCCACAATGGTGCCTGTGCCAGCCTGGGGACACTGAGCCCCTGTCCCAGGTTGTGCCTTTCTTTACTGATCAGGGACATGCATTGGGTTTTCACATTAAAAATACCAAGAAAAATGGTCATTCACCTCATCCCTAAATTCCATTCCTGAGAATCCGAGCCCTCTTTCTAACGGAGGGACGTTTACATGGGAAGGGATGCTGTAATTTTTAATTGTTTTATATGTTTTAGCCACTAAAGTGGGCTTTGTTGAGGCAAATAGGACTTTAAATGTGAACTTTGGGAAACTTGATTGCAGTTCAGGATCACTCCTGCCATCACACAGAGAGCAATTTGCCTGTTTCTAATTTTCTGTTTTCTTCCCCTTTCCCCTCCTTGCCAGCTGGTCATTCACTCCATTTCACTGGGAGACCCGAGGGGTTTTTTTATTTATTGACAGCCTCAGACCTTTTTTCCTCCAAAATGGGCACTCTGCATGTTCTTCCACCTGAGTAACCTGGAGGCAGCCATTTAATGCCTGCAGGTCGTGTTGGAGGCAGTAAATCACCCTCCAGGATCCCTGTGGGGACCTGCTCTGCAAATGCGGCTCCCATTGGTGTCAGTGAGGATTATGAACATGAATAGTTGGCAGCTCTGGTTTGTCCTTTAGGTAGAGACAAATATTTCCATTGAAAAATGCAGGTTTTAAAGTCAAAGCTGTACTACATTATTTAGTGCAGAAAATTTTCAAATAATACCTTTTTTGCCATTTTTTTCTTTTTTTTTAAACATGAGCTCTTTCTCATGGACAAGCCCCGCTGTAGTAGCTCTGAAGTTGTTTGAGTCTCCCATGCTGGGTGTTAATGGGAACAGGAGCAGTTGAACACATGCACATCAATAGGAGACTCGAAAGCATAAAAATTGAGTTCTCTCCTGCCTTTTCCTTTCCTATAGAGAAAATAGGCCCCATTAGTACAGAAAGCTTTGGCAAGGTGGTATTCGCAGTCTAAGACCGGAAAGCAGCTGCCATCCCCAGTGTGTTGTTCAGCAGAGGACTTCACTTTTCATTGCTGCCAGTAATCCTATTTACTGTGAGCACAAAATGCCAGCTGGATTTTGGCTGCTGGGTGTGAGGTTCTGTTATGAATGGGTTGATGCAGTTTTGTGCTGCAGTGGATCTGATGGAGCCACACACAGACACACACTGCCCAGCACTGGCAGTGACTGTCAGCCCTTTCCGAGTCGTGGTGTGATGGGAAGAGCCAGGCTGGAGGGGATCAAACACAATTTCTGTCTCTAAAGCAAATGCTTTTGGAAGTGAACTTTTTCCCCCCAGGCATTTCCAGTCATCCCTGTCGTGCTGCTTGTGTATTTCCTTTGCAAGCTTTAGGCTCCTGTATTGCTGTGCTGAGCTACAGAATATTCCAGCAGGCCAGGCTGATGGGGAGGCAGTGGTGGGTCCTGGATGGGGTCTGCAGAGTGGGGGGACCTGGGTGCCTTGTCAAAGGGCAGTACCAGCTGCCTCTCTGCTGATAAATCATCATTTGAGCTCCATGTACTTATGGAAAAGGGTTGTGTCCTTGGCACAGGATGTTCCTATTTACTATTTGTATTTATTTATTTATTTGTTGCCTTTACTCCTGCAGAGTCAAGTATAGTGACTCTCACTGCTTTTTTTCCTTTCTGGTCAGTCTTCCAAAAAGATTGGTGTAAATGTTTCCTCTTTCCTTTCTTTTGATCTGTTTCATCATTCCCTTGTTCACTCCAAGCTGCCCAAGAGCTCTGTGTGCTGATCCAAAGGGACAAGTGGCAATGACAGAGACTGGGGTGACAGACCAGGGAGTTTCTTGAATTGTCCCCCCTTTTTTGCAATGAGATTTACTTCATTTTTCTAAGGCATCAGGGAATGAGCTTGTAAAATGAGCTTGTAAAACCCCACCATATCCAAAATATGATACCTACCTGTTCTTGGCTCATGCTGGGCTTCTCATGTCTCTGCTTTAAACTGGTGCCACTGATTTTCTGAGGCTTTCATAGTGTTCACCTCAGCTGTGTTCAGATGTAACCACTGCTTTGAGCTCCCTGTGTCCGTGCTCACCTTGTGCTCCTCTCGCTGTAGTTGTGCCATATCCATGTGGATCAGCCCCACAACATGCCCTGCACCAAAATGCCTTTTGTTCTGCTCCCTTTCTTAAAAGAATAAAAGCCCCATAATTCTGCCTTTGCCCAATATACTCTGATGTCGATGACTGATGATTGCTGCTTATTCCAGCTTTTTATCTCAAGCTTTTCCTCTTCTGCTATTAAATATGACCCTCTTGTTTTCATTTGGTGCCTTTGTATTCAAAGGGAAACAGTGTTCAGTTGATTTTATCAGTTGTTGCTTGTTTCTATTCCGTGTACAGAGCACTTTCAAAGGGAAGGGAGAGAATACATGTACTCTGCTTTTATAACCACCCTTTCACATCTAGCTCTCCCCATGCTTTTCTGGTGGGGGTGACTGAGGAGGGCTCCCAGACCCTGAATGCAGGCTGCTGTCTTTGTTTGGCATCAGGATAAATCCTGGATGGACTCTTTGCATGGCTGTGGACCAGCACTGATGCCGTGGAGGGGAAAAAGCTCATTGTGGGGGTGAAGGGAAGGGGCTCGGCTCTCCTGGACAACTTCCCAAACCACCTGGCCTTACAAATTAAGAAAATTCAGATTAAATTAAAACCATCTGAAACAAAAATACCACCATTGCAGAAACCCTTAATTAGTTATGGATTTTTGTCTATTTTTTGTCTATTTTTTATCTCTTCTGAATTTTTCTTTTTAGATTGTGAGTTCAACCTGAGAAGCTAGTGATATGTTCTACTCCTCACAATAAAAAACAAAAAGCAGCTAATCTTAGCATTTTGGTGCTAATGCTCCATTTCTGCACTGGTACCTTCAGAGCCAGTTTTAACATTGTATGAAGTTTAAAGGCTTCTCACTTTCAAAATAGCCTTTTAGTAGTTTTTTTTTTTTTTTTTCATCTTACTGTGTTATCCTTTCAGTAGTTTCAGTAGCCGATAACTCTTCCATCAGGTAAATGCACTTTAAAATGCTTCCTTCAGCACAGAACAAATACAGAGAGAGTAAACGGTTTGTAATGCAGGAGAAATGGCATTAATTCTGCTGTTCTCCTTTGTAGAAGAGCACAGGGAAAAGTACTGGGGTTATTTACCTCAAGAGTAGGAAGAGATCTTGAAATGTCATTATTCAGGGGACATAAATCTTTAATCACAGTCAGAGTAATTTCCATAATTGATGCAAAAGTAAAATCCTCAGGGAGGGGCTGAGAAATAGGTTTGCCCTGGGGACAGAGCCTCAAAAGTCTGGGTATTAACAATGGCTGTTAGGTCTGACAGGCACTTGATGACAGATTCAAGGGCTTTGTTCATCATGAGATTAAGGTTTCCATGTGTTAACATTGGCTTCAGATGGAGATAAACAAAATGCTGTGTCCACAAAATGCAGGTGTCCTGGCTTAGACAATAAATAGAAAATTAAACAAGTGGAGAATTACAAAATTAGCACTAGATGCAGAAGACCTGCATGCAGTTGCTTTTAAAAATAGTATTTCTCCTTATTTCTTTGTCTTGGAAAGAAGTTCATTAAGGATAACAGAGAATGGGAAAGGGGATTGCAAATTGCTATTTATTGGTGTTGGGCTGTGGAGATGTTTCAGTCTGGTTTCAAGCTCCTGGAGCATTTCCTGCTCACTCCCGCTGAATTAAAGCTTGGGGTGCTGCAGTCTCTTGTGCTAGAGCAAGGGCAGCTTCTGGGGCACACCTGGAGTCAGGAATTTGACTGGGTGGGATGCTTATACTTTTTTTTATATATTGGTAACATTACAATTAAAAGCAACTCTCTCTGCCTGGCCATGCACACAACTGAGTGCAGCTTGTGCTCCATAGCTTGGCTTGAGCAATGACCTGAGCCCAACCTTTGAGCTGCTGAGCAGAAATGGGTTAATCTCAGGGTTATCTGCAGTCTCAGTGCAGTATCTACATTTGTCTCCATGACTGTCCCATTGGAAGATGTTTGGTTTGTTTGGATCTGCTATCATTTAAGCGTGCTTTGTTCCTGAGTTTTTCTGAACCTTAACAGATGAGCACTACATAATGTATATAGAGAACATTTTAAAGACACATCCTGCTCTTACTAGTTTTTAAAGGCAATCCCAAGGTGGGATGCAGTCTTGCATATGCTGCCAGCTGTGTGCCTCACGTCTGCCTTGCACATCCCTGGAAGTGTTCAAAGCCAGGTTGGAAGGGGCTTAGAGCAACCTGGTCTAGTGGAAGCTGTCCCTGCCCACAGCAGGGGGTTTGAAACAAGATGATCTTTAAGGTCCCTTTCAACCCAAACCATTCTATGATTCTAGGAAAACTATTTTATAAGATATCCTTTCTTCTGTATCCCAGTGCAGATATAACACACCTTTCTTTACTATTTGAGGGATTGTAATTCTCCCCATAATGGACCTGTTAGGCTCCTGCTTCACACTTGTGCTGTGTGGTAACACTCCTGCACTCATAATCTATGAGGCTCTAAGGCATCTAATTGGGAAAACATAAATGAAATGTCTTGGGAGAAAAAAAATGTGAAAAGACACTGTGCAGCCTCAACAGTTTCAAGCTGGAGGTTTATGCTGATTTAGGTGTGATGCAAGAAAGGCACTAATCCTATTGCTAGGGCTGCTCCTCAATCAAGAAAAATGTCTGTGAGTCAAATACAAGTTTGGCTTTACCCAGGAGAAAAACACACCCAAGCACAAAACACCTGCACTAACACAAATCCCATTACAACTTAATAGCTTTAATATTTTTCCCCCTTTTATTTCCAGCGAATGTTAGCTTTTATAGAAAAGCATCAGTTCTCAGAAAGAGACTCACAAAATGAATCCAGTCCCTAATTTTCACACAGAGCTGCCTTCCTTTATGTGTAGTAGTAAATGACAGAAGCATTGCAAGTTGTACATAGATGGAACTATTGATAGATTCCATCTGGAAGCTTTTACCCTTGTAAACAAATCTGCTTGGGACCAAGGAGCAGGAGAAGGAAGGGATAGGAAAAGACTCTCTAGATTCATTTTCTCAATAGATTGAGTTGTTCTTTGATGTTATCATCCTAAAGATTTTTTCCCCGCCTTCATAGCATGCATGGTCTTCCTTATCTCCAGTGAGGGGGGGATCAAGCAAGGAGGGCAGATTTAGATTAGATATTAGGAAAAAATTCTTCCCTGTGAGTGTGCTGAGGCCTGGCACAGGTTGCCCAGAGAAGCTGTGTCTGCCCCATCCCTGGCAGTGTTCAAGGCTGGGTTGGAAGGGGCTTGGAGCAACCTGGGATAGTGGAAGGGGTCCCTGGCCATGGCAGGAGGTTACAAGATGAATTTTAAGGTCTGTTCCAACCCAAACCATCCTGTGATTTAATTACTGTATATTTGGCTTGTACCCTCTGCTGGCATCCATCATTTTCTAATCTGTTGTTTCTACCTCTTAAAAACCTTTGGGTTGTCTTTAAGCAAAGCTTTAAAGGTGTTCATCAAGAACATGACTTCATTTGTAAGGTTGAAGTGTGTGACATGCACCTCTTAAAGAAAAGAAAATTAAATGCTTCTGGAAGTGCTGACACTGTAGTGACACTAATGCTAGATTCTAACCTGTCATGATGAAACCTCCTGCAGTAGCATTTAAACAGTTTGGTGCAAGTCAGATGATTTTTAAATTTACATAGAGCTGAATTCAAGAGTAATGTAATAAGGAAACTGAATGGGTATTAATTATAAAAGCTTATCTATTCCTCTTCCAATCAAAAATAAATAATGTTGGGGGTTTTTTTGTTACTACAATGATAAAATGTCTTTCTGCTTCTCTTCTTTGGCCTCGATGAGCTTTATAAACTGATGTCTGAATGAGAAAATAAATAGGAAACTGGAAAAGTCTTTCTATCCAAGCTGAAATAACACTGCATTTGTGCATATGTAAGGGGAAAATAGGCATGCAGTAAACAAATTGATTTATTTTCTGATAAATGGTCTTATTGCAAAGTAATGATTCAAAAAATAGAAAAAGAAGAGGTTTCTGTGAGACTGAAGAACACTCCTCAGATGGGAACGGGGTGTCTTTTGTTTTTGAACAGTTGGTAACATTGCAAGATGTTTTTTACATAGGTGTTGTAAGTGATGGCCAAGCATGTTCTCTGCCACTGCAGCATGTCCCAGTACACTTGGTTTATCGATTTCACCCTCCACCAAGTAGAAAGGTTCCAAATGAGGGCAAAATTGTGAAAATTTTAGGATTAGATGTTGAAAAATAGGTGGAAGTGAGAGATTTCTGCCTGGTTCCAAGATGGGCTTTGGGGGCAGCATGCAAAGGTCTCTGGGTTCATGGTGATGGTGGAGGAGCCAGGGGAGGTGTGAGCACCTTGTGGGGGAAAAACCCTGGGTTGTGTGTCCAGGGGGAGGGGGCAGAGGGGGGCAAGTCAAAGGCAACATCCATGGACAGATTTAAGGGTTAACAGCTGGGAAATACCCAGGGTGTTCAGGTTCCCTCCTGGAGCTCCACTGGTAATGTAATTGGAGCAGTCGACATGAAAACAGGCAAGTCATCTGTAGTTATGTTATTATTGGATTGTAACCTCCCCCTAGTCTCTGCCACGAGAATTTCATTGAAGGAATAGCAGAAAGATACATGACACAAAGGATGAAAGCCCACTGAAAACAAGGAAGGGGAGCCAGGCTTGTACTGAGAGTAGGAGTGACACAAGATTCGTGAGGAAGATTAAAGGCAGCAAGACTGATTTTGAGCAGCGACCCATAGGAATTTCATTGCCTTCCTTCAGAAGAATCTCTTCTTCTGATATGGAGTTTTGCCAAAGGAACCAAAGTATTAATGTGATCTATTCCCTCCAGATCTGAGACTGAAATTTTCAGCTTTTTTTTTTTTTTTTGCCTTTGGAATACTGAGAAAATTAAAACTACAGTCAAGTAAAATACATGTGTGTGCACACATGCATGTGCTTATGCATGTTGCTGCTGTGCTTCACTGGGTTTCTCACAGCACTGGAAATATGGGTGCCCAAGGAAACATTGAATTAAATCACAGATTAATCATTAAATGGACTGGGTTGGAAGGGACTTAAAAGCTCATCTTTTTCCAGCTCCTCTTCTGTGGCCAGGTGTACCTTCCACTAGACCAGGTTGCTCCAAACGATGTCTAGCCTGGCCCCAAACATTTAATCCTTCTGATCAATGTAGGAAATATATTAATCTTCTGCTAGCATTGTGCTGTCTCTTGTCCAGCTGGTTGTAGGGACCTGCTAAGCAGCTCACAAATGCAAGGAGAGGTGTGATGCCAGTGGGAACTGCACAGTTTTACCTTTCTGTCTATACTTGCTGCAGAGGAGTATTGTAATAAATGTGCAGTTCAGTGTGCAGTACCTATCAAAGATAAATTTAGATAAACATTTAATAAAGAGCAATTTTATTAATTGCCTTTTCATCAGCTCTTTTGGGAAGAGAACAATCAGGAAAATTGTGCATAGTGAAGTTTCACAGCAAGGGTCTAAATATATATGGTCTCATACCTGTGTTGGTGTTTCTTCCTCAGTAATCTCTGTATATGCTTTACATAGTTTGGGTCTTTTCATCTCTATGTGTCTTTTGTCTCTTTTTTTGTGTTAGTACCCTCACAGACCACAATACTATCCAAAAATAATATTTGATTAAGCTTTTGATCTCACAGTGGTTAGATGGATTTGAAATGGGACAAAATTAGGCTAATCACACTAAGAATAACATAGTTACTTCTGATTTTCAAATGCCTTTTCATGGTATGACCGCCAGTGGTTTGCAGAGTTCTGACAGATACAGAAAATAACATTAATTCCCATTTTCAGATGTAAGAATTGATTCAGAACATTTTTCTATAGTATTGAGTGTTTCCTTGGTGTTTTTTGCAGGGTAACTGCTTGCTGTTATTGAGCTTCTGTTGAGCAATTACAATTTGTTTTTATTTGGTATTAAACTGCAGACACAGATTCAGCAGTTCCCTTCATTCTGGTGTCCTTGGTGCAACTATCTGTTACAACCCTCCTTTCCAGAGTCTATTTTCCTTTCCTTTTGGATCAGTTTTGTTTTTTAAACTCTGTGAATCCTCCTGAAATAACAGGACTATCTGAGAAGTCTTGCTGTCTTTTGTTCTGAGGTGGTTGTCCATATTTTCCTGCCTTTTGTTTCATGTAGAGCATCTAAACTGGTAAAAATTGATTTTTGGTCTTCCTCTTCCAAGGCTGGTGTGTCCCTCTCCATCCTGTTCCAAGATGTGCACAAACACACAGAGTTGTCTCATGGATCTTAAAGAAAATAGTCTGTACCTATAGCAGATGGTATGCTTGAAATACATCTTATTCTCTGTGTTATTCTCCAGGAAAAGTCACCATTTTTGCTTTATAAAAATAAATTATAGCACCATTAGGCTAGTAACAGAGACAATGAAGTTGTTGTTGCCTTGCCCAGGTGATTTACCATGGCTTCTCTGCCTCTCTGCTCTTATGTCAGCACACAATGAGAAACCCAGGAGCTCTAAGAGAACTCTCATAATAGAGACTATTATGAAATTCCTGCTTTGTTTCCTTTCTTATTGTATTGTGGCAGTAAGGACATGTGCAGCACACAGTTTGCTTGCTGATCATAACCCAGGCTCCATATGTAACTCAAATTTGGTTGCTTCCAACCCTGAGTTACTCGATAATCTACTTAAGGTGTGCTGGGTAAGGAAAGTTTAGGAAGCTGTGCTGCAGCATCTGACTTTTTGTCATTAGCAAAAATGAGTTGTGGCAAGGGAAGTGCATGGGTAGTGTGTGGTGGTGTATGACTGTGTGTGAATGGATGTATGTAAATACACACTTGAACTGTACATCTCTGTGTATCACTGTCATAGAGGGTTGGATTTTATTTTTATTTTAATACAACATTTGCAAAGTGCATCATTGCCTTGGAAGGACTTGGTGTAGAAGCTTCCAGTTTCAGGCATATTTAATTAAAGTTTCTAGTTTTAGCCCTAGCTCTGATGTAATGTCTAAACTTCTTCCTTCAGCAATAAACCTGGATACCCAGCTGCCTGCTGGAGCTCACTGTTACTTGAGGGCAAACTTCCTTTTAACATATAAATGTAATAATTTACATTTCTGCTGTGTATAAGCCACTTTCTGTGAGCAGTGATATGACAGAGCTGTTTGGTTTTTGGGTTTGCTTTCTGCAATGGGTTTATCTGGTTGGTCCTAAGTGAAATCAGTGCTTGTCCTGAACCCAACCTTCCTTTGGGAGTTTTGAGGAAGTAAGGGTTAGGACTGTATTTGGGAGAGAAGAAAAAAAAGCATGTGCGCCTTAGTCTGATCTCTAACACATTTAGTGGTGTGCAAAAGGTAGATGAGGTCCCTGTCTTAAATTAATGCACAGTTAGAGGATGTGCATTCTCCAACGTGGCATGAACATCTTAATTTCCTCATTAAAGTCTTACTTTGAGATGCAAGCAGCCCGTTAAGGAGCCTTATGAAATTCCTGAGCTCAGTTCTTTTCTGCCTGCACCAAGCTCTTGTCAGTTTTCCACTGGAATTCCAAATTTCTCAGGGGCAACCAGGATCTAATTTGAGAAGTCAAGTTTGTTCATGGGTGTAGGAGACTGGGCTTCTTCTGCCCATCCTTCTGGCCTTAATGCAATGTAACACCTCAGGCTCTAGCCATGGTGAGCGTAGTTAATTAGTGTTGAAGAGTGTCTTGTTTTGCAAGATGATAGACTTTTTACCTATGTAAATTACTTTCTTTGCAATTAATAAATTACACCTTTTCCACGCAGTACAGTGGGGCTCATAAATACTTTGTGCAGTTAGTTGGTAGTTTCACTTGATTACCTTTCCCATTTCTGTTTGTAATAATCCTTGTAAGAGTGAGGAGTTCAGTTACTTTTAATAGTTCCCAAAAAAGCGGTGGAAGGCATGTTTCACAACTGTGAGCTGCACACCAGTGGCCTGCTTGTGGGATCCACCTTGATGCAATCAAGGAAAGTCCCTTTCCATGGTTCATGGTGCTGCTCCAGATAAATTAGTTACTTGGATAAAGACAACAGTGCTTGCACAGTCAGACACTTCCTTTCCTCTCCGTTTGCTCTGTTCTGTTTTTCACCCTGTTGCTGTCCTTGCTGGGCAGGGGGTGCATTGGTACCACTGAGTGAGCTTGTGGGGAGCTTTAGTTCTTCAAAGGATTATGCAAATAATAATTGAATTAAAGAGCTGCTGTCAACATTACGAGGTTCTGGCAAAGATAACTGATGTTAGTACTCTGCCTGCAGGCACACGGATTTCAGAGTGGTCTTTGACAAGGAGAAGCACATCAGGATTCCAGAATACTTGAGTATTTCCTTTCTGGCTGTTTGTGGGGTATATTTCTTATCCCCTTACCAAACTAAGCTGTTTAACCAGGAGTTGTCCGTCTGGGAACACAGAGTAAATTAAACTCTGAACAAAATTAATAGGGCATAAATATAGCCATGGTTTCTGGGGTTTTTCCATAGTAACTGGGATAGATGGAGGAAAGATTAAGTATTTTATATATTTTTATAAGCTGGTTCTTTAACAAATCTTTGATGTACCATTAAAAAACTTAAAAATCCCATTCTAATAAAAATGTTTGTCTTCAGTTATGCAAATTTTATATTAAAAATCAAAATACCAAAAATACTTGAGGCTCTTAGGAGCATTTTTGCTGCTCTCAGGGCTGGGTGCAGCTGTCACCTGCTCAGATGTGACCTGGTGCATTAAATCAGAGCAGTACCTTGAATGAGGAGGCAGCAATAACCTTCAGTGAGATGCATAACACAGTCCTTGGCTGGTGCAAGCTCTGAGAGATCAATTTTTAGTGATCAAGGCAGCCCCCGAAGGTCTTTGCTGTAGTTGTACCTGAATTACATTTATATAGACAATAATAGCTGCTGAATCTTGATTTTTAAATAACTTTAATATCAACAACAGTCTCCAAAACATGTATTTTGAGGAACATTGTGATGGAAAAAGGCAAGTGCCTGTGCTGATGCAGGTCCTGCCACTTAAAGGAGGAGGAAGAGGATGCTGGACCAGAGCTTCCTCAAGTCCTCATCCTTTTCGCTGCTCTGACTTACAGCAGGCACTGATAAATAATATGACCTTTACAGTGAGGTCTCCCTGAGGTCACAGAATTTGCATTTCTGAGCATAATTTGCAAAAATTCTGGAACAATTACTGAAGTAAGTAAAGAATAGTCAGATACTCCTTCCATGAGCTGTACTTTTTGCACTGCTCAGAGATGCTTTGACCTTCTAGTTTATTACAAGTCAGGAAAAGTCAATATTTCTTAGCTTGCCAAGTTGGAGGAATTTTAATGAGTTATTGAGTCAAATAGGTAATCCTCCAATAACAGACTTTTTTCCCTTTCAGATTTACTGTGATAAAAACAAAGGCTTAATGGGGACCAGGAAAAAATGGGGTTTTGTTAGAAGCTCTTGCTTGTTTCTGTGCACATGCTTTTAACCCCTTGACCACAAGTAAATGAAATGGAGCTTCAACACTGGGACGTTTTGCATTGGCATGAAATGCTGGGCAGGCAGGGGCTGTGTTGATGTTAGCAGGGAATTTAACATGATAAAATGAGATTGAAGTAGCTGGTACTGATGCTTCTCACATCTTTTTTGCATGTGATAAGGGGCTGGATGAGATCTGGTCTGTGCTCCTACGCTGAACAGTTTGGCTGCTGGAAAAATCTTTGAAGGGAAAAGCCCTGGGTCTGCCTTAGGAGATGTGGCTCCCCAGTTGCTGTAGGGTGTGTTCCACTGGGTACTGCAGCACATCTGGAGTATTGCTTGCACTTGAACCTCCTCTGAGAGCTGGCACACACCAAAACCTTTCCAAGAGCCAAATCTGCATGTGGTAAATGTAGAGAAAAGAGATTTGCTTCCACACCATCTTGCTGGTCCAGACTGAGTCCCTGGCTCTGGGGCAGCCAGAGTCTGGCTGTTGGAAGGCTGTGCAAGGCTGGCAGTGGGTTTTTGCATGAGGAAAGGCTTGATCCTGGTACAATTGTGCCTTTTGCAATCCTGCTTTGTAATGCTCAACTTGGTGAACTCCAGTTAGCATAGAATGATCTAATTTCCTGAAACTCTCTTCACTGAGTGTAATGCTAATTATTGCTCTGAGTAGTGGCTTGTTTGGAAGTGCCCTGTCCTGTGTGAATTTTAGTAATGTTCTCTGTAAGCCTTTAAGTGAGGAAACTTCATAAGCAGAAAATGTTATAGCACAAAGGCAGCCCTTTTAATAATATCAAAGACCACAGTAATATTCAGAATATCATATCCAGTGAATTCTTAAAAGTAGTAGAAAGTTATTTTTCACTATATGTCATTACTCAGAGTGTAGGAATAGATACTGGTGGTCCCTTTTATGACGACTTGTGTTTTCCCATTTCATTCCTCTCACTGATATTCAGTAAATTCCTTTCAGTAATAGTCTTTCTTTGGGGTTATTTTTTCAAAAGCTCTTAACAGTTGTTTGTCTGAGCTTTCCTTGAAACCTGTGTGAATTTTAGCCTGGAGGATATTCTGCCTCTGGGTGGGAGCTTCTGGCTCCCAGGGTGAGAGCTGGACTCTAAATGTGCACAGGAGCTGAGTGCTGCCACTTAGGGCACTTTGCTGAGTTTTGTGGCTGGAGTAGCGTAGGGTTTCAGAATTGCTTTCTGAATGTAACTCGTGGTCAAAGTGTGGGCACTGAAATGCTCTCACTGGGTTTTATTCTAGGCTGTAGTTTTGTGAAGAGCTGAAAGAACAAAGGGTTCTGCCACCATCGCTTTCCAATGAAGCACTTTGAGCACACGCTCAGTGTTGTGATGAGGGAGGTCTGGGAGTGCAGATCTGAGCGCTCTTCAAGCTGCTGCTGTTCAAAGGGGAGCCTTTTTTACCTCCAAAACCTTTGTTGCTCCTGTCAGGGCTGTGCTGCTGCAGCAGCTGTGTGGCCTGTTGAAGTGACTGTGGCTTACTGTGGCATTTTCTGCTGTCCCCAGGGCTGCAGGGGCAGGACGGGCTGCAGGCACCCTGCAAGAGGAGGTTCTGCGGCCGGGGCAGCAGGTGTGTGCTCAACAGGGACACCCAGCAGCCCGAGTGCAGGTGTGTCGAGGACTGCAAGTCCAGCTACATGCCCGTCTGTGGATCTGATGGCAGGTTCTACGAAAATCACTGTCAGCTGCATCGAGCCTCGTGCCTGCAGAGGAAGAAAATCTACATTATCCACAGCAAGGACTGTTTCTTCAAAGGTAGGGTGTTGTTGAAAATTAATACTTCTGTAGAGCTTTCATCACTCGTCGTAATCCTGGTAAATGGCTGGATGGTATGTTTTATTTCTAAGAGCTAAATTTTTCAGGGATGATTTATTCCAGGACAGCAGAGAACATACACAATGTTTTATGCAGCTATTAAGCCCCTGAGTGCCATCACCATGCAAAATGTAATCGTACTGGGAACTGGTAAATAATTAACATCACTGTATGCATTGTGTGCACTGTAGTTGTGCTGCTCAATACTTTCAGTTGCTAGTGTAATAACTTTTTACAATCCAATTCATTTGAAAAGGCTTTGAACAAGACAAAGATGTTAAGAAAAAGTAGATGGTATAAACAAAAGTTTGATGCAGCATTGAGAAATGAAGACCTAGTTAGGCAAATGACACAGGCAAAGGAAAGGAGCTGCTTAAATGAAATAAGGAATGGGGACAGACTTTAAACAACTTTAAAGACAGTTCTGGTTACCAGTGGGAGGCATGCATCTGGAGCTCTTTTACTCTTTCAGTAGCAAATTTCATTATCATCTTTGCACCAAAGCCAGTCCCAAATCTTTCCCATTAATATTTTGTATGCCATGTACCAGCCTGTCATCAAGGGAGACTGCAGGAGTAGGAGCATGTGATAAAATGCCAGGGAATGGAAGAAGCTGTAAATTATTTTACTTCTAATGAGAGGTCTCATAAAGGGCCTCACTCGAGTATGTCTTGAAAGCTCATTGTCAAATATGACTCTGTATACCTACAGGAAGATTTGAGTGGGTTGTTGCAAATATATCCAGTGACATTTACGTGATCAAATATGAAAATGATTCCTTTATCTTCAGCTCACTTAAGCCCCCAAGGAGGTTGGCTGTATACAGAGCTATCCATCCTGAGGTCTTCCTTGCTAACATGATGCTAGAAGAGCCTATTTAAGAAACAGGAGCCCATTTGAAGAGGCTTATTAATATGCCTTTTTGATACCCTTTGGAGATAGAACAGCAGTGCCATTCTTGTGTCTTGGAGAAGACATTGTGTCTTTTTGTGACTAAAATTTTTCCAGTGGTATGTAGGCGCTGCTTTGCAGTGCATTGCAAAGTCTCCTTTGTTTTGAAGGTCTGGCTGTGGAGAGGACAACACAGCTGGTCAGAGCATTGATTTGGTGAACACCCTGGTTTTGTTTGTCACAGGCAGCCTCTAAATTTACCAAAGCAAGTAATTAGGATCAATAGACCTTGTAGGGGTCTACAAAGGATCACCCAAAGGTATATTTCAAGCTCCTGAGTATGTCAAGGCAAAGAGGGATTTTTTTGCTTGTCACATTGAAAAGGAGCATCTAAAAAGGACACTTGAGCCTTGCTCCAACTGCTCTGCTTCTGCCTCTGGGTGATCAAGTCAGATCAGGGTATGGATCAGGCTGGAAACAGTGTCCATCCCTGAGTAAGAGGCAGGTGGGCCTCTGCAGCATGAGAAACCTTGCAAAGAAAGGGGAAGTCTTCATTTCAGAGATGCTCAGCAACCCCCCACTCAGTTCAGGGGATTTTCTTCCCCTGACTACCAAAAACAGTCCTTGGGTTTTTCATTCTTGACATCACCCACCTTTTTAT
Source organism: Hypocryptadius cinnamomeus (assembly GCA_013400635.1). NCBI lineage: Eukaryota > Metazoa > Chordata > Aves > Passeriformes > Zosteropidae > Hypocryptadius > Hypocryptadius cinnamomeus. The sequence continues at coordinate 19,426 of VYZP01018895.1, read as the reverse complement.
GACAGTGTGTCTGGCCTGGGTTTTTATTTGTTCCTTATCACATATAGTGTTAAAGAAAATGAGTTCTTATTGCAGTAATCAGCCCCTGCAGTGGCTGTATTATGCCTAATGATAGAATGTCACGCTTGAATACTTCCCTGAACACACCATGAAATGATGTCAGAAAGTAGGAGTTTTGTGTCCCAGTTTAAAGTAACCCCTGAACTCTTGCCAGGGAGCACTGCTTAAATCTGCTTTTCAGCAGAATAACAGCTTTATGGAAGGGAAGAAAGAAACAAGCTCACTTCTCTTCCCACGTGAATAAATAAAAATGTACTTCACACCTCTGTCTGCAGAGATAACATACAGAAAAAAAGTTTACCTTAAGTGGGGAATAATCCCACAGAATGGGACTCCATAGAAATACTTGGCTTCAGCCCTTTTTTCTACCATGCAGTTCCTGAGTAACCTTCTGTGTATTGCTCTGTTTATTGGTACTTTAGTCTCCTGTTTCTAAATCAAGAATGATAGTGGTTTCTCTTAAATCAAAATTTTCAGTCAGCAGTTAAGGTACAGGTTTTTAAGCACCATTATAAGTGTAACATGAAATGTAAGACTTTGACTGGAGAAAAACCTTTAAGGTGAAAAATCACAGAATCCCAAAATAGTTTGAGTTGGAAGTGACCTTAGTGAGCCTCTTGTTCCAACCCCACTGGTGTGGTGGGGGGACACCTTGCACGTGTTTTCTGTTTGCTTTCAATCAAGTAGATATTTTCATTATTTGGGTACAGTCAGACTGATGAGTGGGCTGCTTCATGTTTTTTTGTCCCCGTTGACTTGTTCAATTATGATTTAAATTCCTGTGTAGAGCTGAGGGACGCTGCAGGCTGGATGTTTGTGTGTGCTCTGCCAGTTTGCCCAGTTATCAGTGACAAACTGGATGGACTTAAGGTAAGACAGAGATCAAATACCCTGATTCTGCTTTGGCTGAGCTAGGCCTATCCACAGTAAACTGACAATAAAGCAAACAGCAGAGATTTGTTTTCTTTTGTGTATTTTGGGAAAGGATTTTTTGATCTTTTAGCATATTTATCAGATGTGAAGTGCTTTGTAAATACTAGTGGGTAGCAGATACTCATGTGTGAGTAGAAACATTTGCATTCTGTACCAGCAATAGTATTAGGAAGAGCAGAGGAGAATTTGTCCCTGGGAAAATTACTGATTTCTCCTTGGTCCAGTCTGGAATAAAATGGCTCCTTGAAGTCTTGAGAGTCCAAAAAATTGAAAAACTTGTGGAAATGTGAATGAAGCAATGAGAGATCTCAACAGCAGTGATCTCCCCGGGCTTTATCCTTCAGCCTCTATTGCAGCTCAGTTCCCCATACACAAAACTATAAATGCAGTCCCTTTTCCTCAGTTGATAAAGGAAATAGGTGGGAAACTTCACTTGGGAGTTTGAAGTCACAAGGGAAATACTGTGAAGCAGAAGCCCTAAACTCAGAGATCTCAGGAGAAATGTCAATCCCACTCATAGCTGTTCACATTCTCCTTGATCTGGTTGTCTTTCCTGGTGTGAAATACACTTTGGTTTTCCCATAGGAAAATGTTCTATTTAGGACTTTTCTACCATGTGGCAGGTTTTTTTTCATTTTCTATGTTTTCACTATTTTGTGAGTTTCTGTAGTCATTTGATTGGGGTGTTGGTGATTTTTACTGGGTCAGAAAATACATAAATATAAAAGTGCTTTTAGTGTGTGCTGAACTGGTGAGGAAAGAAATTTTTCTTCCCCAAAAGCTCTCCCAATACTTATGAAGACTGGAAAGATAGCTGTGCTCATAATGACAATTGTCCCATGGATGTCCAGAATGAGCACTTGGCTTGAAAATGTTCCTGTTTGAATAAATGCCTTGGATAATGAGGTTATATCATTTTAACACAGTATTTTGGACTATGCTTTGCTTTTTCATAGAAGTAGTCCCCTTATTTTCCACTGCTTTTAATTTTTCTTTCCTTTTGTCTGTCTACACTCTCTCTTCTCTCACTTTTATTATTTCTGGCCAGAGATAGCTGTGCAGACACTGTTCAATATTTTTTCTTCCCTTACCTTCTCCCTTCCACCAGAAACATCAGAGCAATGCACTTCCCTAGCAGTTTGCATACATTAGAGAAATTCTGTTTAGAGCTGTGCTTTTCCATTTTCAGGATTTAGGAGTAATTTTTCCCTTTCTTTCTTTCTCTTGCTGCTCTTTTTTGCTTGATCAGCAGTCTCAAAGCTCCTGTGCATCAGCCAAGCCCTTGCTAGAGGGAGGCAGCCATGTTTGCTTGCTCAAGCTCATTCCTTATTTTCTGTGGTTCTGACATCCTCTCTTTATCCAGGTGGATTGGGTTTTTTATAAAAAGCTCAGCTTTTCTTGCCAGCCTGTACAGCAGCTTCGTGCTGCAGCTGGTCAGATTGAGTTGGTGCTCTGGCATGAATTCAATCCAACTTAGCTGCCCAAATTCTTGAACTTTCCATTATGTAAATGCACTATACCTGTGTTGACTACTTAATATATTTTTTTTGTCAATTTGGTCCACTTGTGCCAAAGCTCTAATTTTATGAAATCTGACAGAATTTTATGCAGAGAGACAGTGTGCTGTAAAAGCATGTTAATGTCTGGTATTCCAGTCCCATTCTCTTCCTTCCTTCCTTCTCTGCTCAAATGTCAGTATTAATTTTTCAATAATTTTGTCCCATTGCTTAAAATATGTCTTTTTTTTTCTTTTAAGCAACTGTCTGGCAGTAATTTTCCTCCTTATACAAGGTCATTTCTTGTCCTATAGTAAATCATAATTTTGTACATACTTTGTACAGAATTTTAAAAGAAATCTCTGTGGAAAACCACCTGCCTTTCTCCTTTCTGTTACACACACACAGTCCCACTTTTTGGTTTGAGTCTTACACTGTTGCTTAGAACAATATTTCATGCCATGAATTTATATGTAAAGTCTTCTGGACTGTGCATGCCTGTGTGCAGGATTGCTGTTCATGTGCACAGGTGTGAGTGTTTGCACATTGACAGAGCCAGAATAATGTGTTCTCTCAGGACATTTGTGCACATGTAGTGTAGCAGAGGATGGAATCTGGATCTGCATGGAGAGAGAATGAGAAGCAAAGGGCTTGCACAGCTGAGATGAGATGTTCAGCCTGATATAAGGAGATGGCTTTCCCTTGGAGATTGGTTGAGTGCTGGGACTGGCTGCCCAGGTGCCATCTCCATCTCTGGGAGCTTTCAGAACCTGGCTGGGAGCAGCCCTGAGCAACCTAGTCTGATCTGCACTAAATGTTTTGATGGAAGCCTCTTCCAGCCCATGTCATCCCATATCTTATGATTCCATGACCTTAGGTAATAGCATCTTTCATTTTCAACCACTCTTATCTTTCTTCCAGTTCTAAAAAGATTTTTTTCTAATTAAGGAAAATGATAATCTTCTGCATGTTGACAGAAAATTTTCTATGCTTGAATGTAAATAAATTACAAACCTGGGAAAAAAACCAAACAAGCAGCTGATAACTTGTATCACTGCAGTAATCTCAAATACATATGAATTCAGCCTCGGGTGGTGGTGGTTTATTTCCTCTGTACTTTATTTGTTGTCCATGTGTTAGTTCTGTGCTTTGTTACTTCCAGAAGTAATTTGTTCTACGGAATAGCATTTCAAAACATCTCTGGGAAGGTGTTGAATGTTTTGCTCATTATGTGCCTGCAGAACAGGCAGACCCGCTCCATTGCTGGTTTGCAGACTGGAAGGAAATCTGCTCCATTTAACACTCTCTGTCTTTCCAGCTGGAAGAATTCTGAGTGTGAACTAATGGCACTTTTCCCAGCTGGCAATTAATATTTGCCGATTTAACTTTGCAGCAGTGCTGCCGGACTGCTCCGGTGGCAGCGAGCTGGGAAGAGGCGGCTGGGAGGGAGGCAATTAATCCCTGCTGGAGGAGGCTGGGGGCTTTGACATGGAGGTCAAGGCTCTAATGATCATTTCAGTGTCCACTGTAAATATATTAGGAGTTTAAAGTGTTATAAAGAGAGATAAGTGCTATATAAAATGAAAGAATGTGTTTGCTGTCAGTGGAGCTGATACAGTTCTTAATAAACTGAATTCCAGAGGGATTCCTTTCTATTCCCACACCGCCTTTTCAGCTCCCTCCACTTAGTCTTTTGGGGGGGAATCAATTTTACCTGGCTTTTCAGGCTGACTGCTCTTAAATGTGATTTATAGCTTTACACCTAATAAACAGACTGCATCAATCTTTAGGGTAAATTATGGAAATTCCATTGATTTATGTGAGGATATGAACAAGGGACTGCTAGTCTGCTCCTAGCTTTGGTAATAGAAATTTTCTAGGAATAGGTTTAAGATCTTGAAAAGTATTTTCCATTTTAAGAGAAAATTGAATGCTTATATTCCTGAAATTCATGGAAGGGAAATCTTGGCTAACAGTCACTTGTGAAACTCCATGGTATGGGTGGGCTTTCACTGGAAATTAAATGCCAGTAACAAGAGGGGGGAAAGTCTAGGCATAAGAAAAAGAATCAAAAATAGCAGAGATCTAAAGAAGTTTAACAAAAAGATATCTTTAATTACATGTTAATTACATATTAGTAATAGAAAACCTTTGCTGGGGACCTCATGGCCATAATGGGAATCCCACAGGTGGGAGGGAAAGTGGGACTGGAATACTGCAATGGACACTGAATTTGACATGGTCAATCAAAAGATGAATTATGCCCACTGGAACTCCTCACAGCAGGGCCATTGCCTGCTTTTGCTTGGCCAAAAATAAAAATCTTTTTCTCTAGTGCTGGGACTCTGCACAGACCAGTGGCAGATTTTAGTTGCAGTCAGTAAAGCCGAAATGGAGGAACACACACCATGGATGAAGCTAGTGGAAAAAGTGGTGTTATCTGATGTGACCCCTATCCAGCATTCTTGGTGTTTTTATAGCTCCAATTTGAGGCAGTAGCCATTTGGGGAGTGCAGGAGTAACTGTGATGTGCCTTTTTATTTTTTAAATATGAAATTGTGTAACATTTGCTTAGAGCAGCCATGACCATGACCCCCATGAGCAGTTTTATTTGGTGGCTGTTATCTGATCTTATTTAGGGCCCAGTCTATTAATCTTCTCCAGTTGCCAGTCTTGATGTGTATGGCCATAATATCTCCCATAAAACCAAAAAGCTTCATATTATGTATCAGCTAGTGAACAAAGGAATTAAAGGATATTTCAGCAGAGCGATTAACATCCTGAAAAAGAAAAGTGAGAATTAATCTTTCTAATTTGTTTCCCCCTTTGTCATTGAGGATGTACTGGTTGAACTGGAGTCACTGAAGCCCATGGTTGATGGAATGGGCAGCTGGAGGACCATGCCAGCACCCAGCACTGTGTAGCAGTCCCTGCCCTCCATGAATGTAAAGTATGAGAGGAACTGCTTACATGTTGAAAATAGAAAAGCTCAGCCTCAATCTCCATGGTGTGGAGGAAGACAATACTCGCATGAGATGGTCTCAGTTTCAAGCACCCCAAGTTTCAGCTTCATGTTCTTGAGGGCCAGGAAATGAGATTAGGGAGCCATCTGCTCCAACCCTGGGTCTGCTAAACCTTCACTGCAGTGCTTTCAGGAAAGCTGAGAGGTGATAATGAAGCTTTTTTTGAAGCTCAGCTTTAGCAGTTGTGATGGGGGACGGAGCAGAGGAGGAGGATGAAGAATCAAATTAAAGTGTGTGGGAAGAGAAGCAGGGAGGTGGTTTGTATTTACCAGTGGAAGTTCCTGTGCCAACTTTGGTGCTGCTTTCTGCAACACTCATTATGTCAGGGGGTGTTTGTCTTTCTTTTTTTGTCTATTTTTGTGTGCTCTTTGCATCTGACACGTGCTTCTTGTGATTTGGTGGCAGTCTGAACTTACTGCATCCACATCACTTTTCTTTGCAAGTCACATTCATGTTTATTGTACCTTAATTTTGGAGCTCAAAACATACTTAAATATTGAAGAGTCTTATGTAGGAAAAGTTTTTTGCTTTTTTTAGTGTGTTAAATTTAATATTAGCTCTCACCATTCTGTCAGCGATTTTCCAGAATGCTCTAAGTGGTGTAAAACTGGAGAAATGCCAGCAAAGTGGGGCATTATATTACAAAGGCATGATTAAAAAGTGACACATTCACTGAGCTTCTGCATTGCTGAACCTCTCACAGTCCTGAAAAGAGCTTGGATGCTCAAAAGTTTACCTGCTTTTTTCCCCAACTCAATTATCTTAAAGGTCTTTTCCAAACGAAAATATTCCATGAAGTTTCTGCATCCATCGTTTTCCCAGTGGAAGGAAAGGCTTGCACATGCCAAGTAATTTCAAATGAATGACAACAAGTGCTGTAATACTTTTGAAGTCGCCTTTACTTCCCAGAAATTTTATCAATAGAAAAATTACTAACTTACTTAAGGCCCCCCACAAGTCACCTTCTGAAAAGTAATGCGCAGCTTGATGCCAGGGGACTCCCCAGAGGAGACCTCCAGCTCTGTGCTGAGACAGGGGCCAGGGAAAACCTTAATTTCAGAATAGATAAAAAAGCTCCAAACCTGAGAGAGATAGAGAGATTGCTTTAAATGAAAACTGAAAAGGTTAAAAGGTAGAGATGAGCATTAAAGATTAAGATGATTAGATCATGGTAAAGGGCGCTGGAAGCTGAATGAAGGAAAACAAATGGCTGGAATAAATTTTAGGGCTGGGGAGACTGAGGCACGGAGATTTAGAAGTGCTTTAAAGATAAAAAGAACTGATTAAAATAGCTGATTAAAAGCTATTCAGCACAAATGCTAATTTTTCTGGGTGCTCAGTATAAAAATCCGTGGAACAAATTGAAATTCTGAGTGCCTGGGAATACCAACAGGCTGGATGCTGCAGATTCAATTAGGTAGCTGCAAGGAAAAAGCTGGTCCAGCATCCCCCAGCCTTCACTCCCTTCCTGCCTCTGTCCACCAGGATTTAACAGGCAGTTCTTGCTAATATGCTTGAGAGGGCTGAATCCTACCAGAGATGTCCTGAAGTCATGGGAATACTAGTTAAAATGAGCACTCCCCAGCATGGGGTACTGATAAAGCCCGTTGTAATTTCCCAGTTGTTTTTTTGCATGTAGAATTGAAGCTGTTCTCTCGTCAGGGGTTCACAGAGTGCCAGGGGTGAGGTTATCTGCCTTTGCTTGCCTGCCTGAAGTGGAACTGCTCCCACAAATAATAAAACTTGACATGGGGAGGTAATGAGTGATCTGCAGATTTATTCTGTCTGCTCACGGCTTGAGAGCTCTTTGGGTAGAAACTTTTTTTTCCTGCTAAAAATCCTATTAATAGAGATTAATGTCAAATGTAAAGCACATAGTTAATTATCAGTGCAGTTGTAGGAATGGGGGTGGAGTGGGGCAGTGTGTAGGAGCATCACAGAATCATCATTGACTGCTTTGGGCTGGAGGGGACCTTCCAGTTCATCCAGTTCCAACCCCTGCCATGGCCAGGGANAAGAGGAAGGTTTCCAGGTGAGATTTGAATAGAAGGCCTTTATGGATAATATTTTGAATTTTCCATCAAAGTGTCCTAGAATGCTTTACAAAGATTAATGAATTAGACCTCACAACACCTTTGCATATGCCAGGAAAACAGTAATCCACCCACTACAGAGGAGGCATTGCAGTCTAGAGGAGAGCCAGTGACTTTCTCAAGGTCATAGAAAAAAACATCAGAACTCATGTTAAATGATCCCAGCCCTAAGTACCCTGTCCCTATAAAATCCCCTGGCTGGTTTTTCTGTAGGTTTTGGCAGGAGTGAAGGAGGGGTATGGCTGGGCCAGGGCTCCAGAACGCAGAATCCTTGTGCCCAAGGAGGGATGAAACTGGTGGTGAGTGGTCCAGAGAGGAAAGTTGTGCCTGGAAGGGTGGGATTGTGCTGTCCTTGGCACAGCAGCTTTGAAAGCATCCAGCTGCTGTCCTGGCATGAGGAGATGAGCCATGCTTGTATTTAAAGCTCTGGAAAGGAAAGGAAATACAGGAATTACACAAGTTCAACTGCAGCCTCCTCATCTCGTAATGGTCTTGGTGAGAAAGGTATCCCCATGGTAATGAGCCCATGTGATGGAGTAAAACAGAGCTCAGTCTCTTCTGCTCTTTAACTTAAAAATTGAGAAGGAATGAGCCATGCAATGGAAAGGGAGCTCACAATTGAAATGTATCCAAGTATTTAAATATTTAAATATAACCTTTGTAGTAAAAAGTTGATTGGTGTGATGTGTCCAAAGGAAGACATTTTTATTTACCTTTTGAATGAGGGTTGTTTGCACTGCAAACAGCCTGCTGGGCTGAACAACGGCTCACCTGGAAGAATCTGCCAGGGGGTGCATGGGGTTTGTCTCTTCCTGCAAGTGACTGCAGTCTCCTGTCAGGATCTGTCAGGGCTTCCCTCTTCATTCCTTGCTTTTAGTCTGCCATACTGGCAATTTAGTTGGGAGTTTTGCTGTGTTTCAGGAATAATGAGGGGGATTTTATTTTTCAAATTACTTCAAATTTCAGTATGAAATTTTAACAGGGTTTTATTTATTAATCCTTATTTACCTATTCTGGCACAGCAGCTCACCAGGAGGTTTTGTGACAGGTTCAGAGATGTTGGTGCCTTATGGTCCCTCTGCAGTGTTTGGAGATGTACAAGAACCCTGAGGGCACAGGACAATCTTGGGCATCCTTGTCCAACACCAGCCAATCTCCTCACCAGAGGTTTTCCAGTGGAATCTATGGTGCTGAATGCTAGTCATTGTTATAGGTTGGTTTGTTTTTTTTTTTCATTTAATCTAGAGCAAGCCAAATACTGTGCAAACAGTTGTGGTGAATATTTAGTTGTATTGTCACATGTGAGCATTTTGCTGTATCCATGGCCCTGTAGTTTGCTATTCATGAATATTTTAGCAAATTGGTTTACTAACAGGAGTGTTGCCTGGAAGCAAATGTTCCTGAATATTTGTAGAAAAGCAGATTTAACTTTGGGTTTGCATTACTTGCTGTGGGAGCATTATCTAAGCCCCATCTTAATGCTCCTCTGGGAGAACCAGCATAGCCAATTAAAGCAAATCTTGCTTGGAAATGTGATTCTCATAACCTGCCCATGATAAACTGATAAAAGGAGTTCTATCTCTGTATACAGACTGACAGCTGGATCAACCATGTGCAGCTCACCCTTGGCACAGCACCTGGGTGCCTTGCAGATAAACTGGAAGCAATAGCAGAATTTCTTGAGGGCTTGTAGGAATCTCTGATATTTGGTCTGTTTTTTGGATCAGAGCTGTGCTGAGGGAAAGATTTAGAAGTACATATTTTTTGTTGGTGTGTCCCATGTAATGTGTAAGTTTTTGAAGGGTAATTGTACTCTGGGTTCTGCTGCATTCTTCTGGCTTGAGTTGTAAAACAGTCTTGAAAGAAAATTGCTGCGGTGCTGTTTTCATATGGCCAGTGTTCAAGTAGCTAGACTTGAATTCCAGAATAACTAGAAAAAAAAAATGAAGTGGCATGAGCACCTGCTCAGCTCAAGGACTGCAGGTGCTGTGGGCTCACTGTGAGCTGCACAGGGGCTGTGGCAGTGCAGGACTTGGGTGGGTGTTCTGTGTTCAGGGGCTTGAAGGGAGGGGAGAGGCCTCGGGCCCCTCAGTGGAGCACCATCTCTGCCTCCAGCACTCCAGTGTTTGAGCTGTACAGACATCACAGTACTGCATGGTGAGGGAGCTGCTCTTTCCTGTGGACTCAATGCCATCAGTGAGGACAGAGATTGGATATTAGCAAGAAACTCTTCCCTGTGAGGGTGGTGATGCCTTGGCACAGGTTGCCCAGAGAAGCTGTGGCTGCTGCATCCCTGGATGTGTTCAAGGCCAGGATGGGCGGGGCTTGGAGCAACCTGGGCTAGTGGAAAGTGCCCTTGCAGGGGGTTAGAACTGGATGAAATGAGTTTAAGGTCTCTTTTGATGCAAACCATTTTGTGATGTTTCTGTGAAGTCGTGCTCACAGTGCGGCACCTCTCCATCCATGGCTTCCCATTCCTTTCCCATTTGTTCCCTCCAATGGTTACCATCAGACCTCATCCTTCATTTTCCTGTAGGCATGTGCAAGATGTGCCCATTTTCTTGAGAGTTTTTGCCTTAGGAATGGTTTCCCATAAGCAGAAACTCAGGAGTCAGCCAATCAAAATGCAGCTGGTACAGCCCTTACAGCATTTTGGAAGAGCTCTGCATCCAACATTTAAGTGAGGTGCTCAGCACATCTGGAAAACATCTGTCTGAGATTCATAATTTGGCATTGTCATTCTTGGAGGGAGTGTAAAACAGGGCCTTGTGGAAAATGCTTAATACTCCTGGACACGTTGTGTTTTGTGTTAATGGGGAAATGGCTTGTTAGGTCCAAACTGACTGGCAGAAAATCTTGCTGAAGCTGTACAGTGTTGAGGAAGTAAAAGGCTCTTAAGGCTAAAATTTCAGCCTCTCTGAACGCAGTAGATTTCAGCTGCATTTTTGCTGGAACAAAATTGAAAGCTAATGAAGGCATTTGGTGGCCCCACACTGGCTTTCAGCTAGCTTTTATTTTACATAATGAGTTGGAGAAAATTGGAGTGCAGTTACTCTGGGCTCACTTTAGAAATGTGAACAGGTTGCAGGCTGCTGTTCCGGGCTCGTCAGTTATAGCTAATTCCTTTGGCTCTTTTAAAACAGAAATGCTTTGTTTTCCTTTGCAAAAGGTGGCACAGGCAGCCCACAGGGCTACTCCAGCTACAACTAGCCCAGGAAAATCATTGGAGCCCTGCCCTCCTGTGCAGTTCTCTCCCAAATCCATCCTCTTTCTGGCCTGATGGATTTTTTTCAGATTTTTATTTAAAGTCACATTTCACCACTTTCTTAAATTGGTGGCAATTTCCTAATAGATCAAATTTCTTCAAATTGCCTCTTTTTATGTTTTCAGAAACACTGTGTCTCTTTAAATTTTTTTTTTTAATTTTCTGCACTGGGCTGAGGGGTTTTCCATAATGTTATGTGAGCAGACATCTCTTTTTTTATTTCTTTTGTCTTTTCAATCTTGGTGCATTTATCTACTGAACACTTCCTTGCAGTCAAGATGAAGAATTGGAGAAGTGTTAAAGGAATGCTTCATTATCCTGTTCGATACTGTTACACCCATGAATGTGGATCTAGTTTCTAGTGACATCTCATCTGTACTGCCTTGTTCACACAAGTGGAAGTCTTTGGTAACCTGAGCTCAGGGAATGCCATCCTTCTGAAGTTAGGTTCCCATTGGCAAGTGTTCTTTTGCAATAACTTAGTATCATGGAGATAACTTATTTTTACTGACACTAACATACATTAAATACAATATTTAGAAAAGAAGCAATATTGAATCCCCAAATCTTGTCTTCCTTCTTCTTGGAAAGGCTCCAGCGAAAGCCATTGTCCCCAACAAGGAGCTGGAGAACTCTGACATTTCAAAGTAATCAGGTAGAATTACTGCATCTCCAGATATCTTTAACCTGTTTACTGACATTTCATTCACATCATCTCATAATGTTCATTGGATCAGAAAACAGCCTGGAGCCACATTTGCAAAATGCTTCATGAAGTGTTTTGATCTGGGAATGTGAAAGCATTGTATAAGATAAGGTATAGGCTATTTATAGGATAATTGAATGGGATATCATAGTTCTTGATTTTTTTTAAAGCTTCTGTGGTTTTCCCCATTTGTTTGTTATTCTAATTTTCTCCTCCTTTTGGTCACCAGGCAGACATTTCAGTACTCCCAGTGTCAGGCAGGAGGCTGCCATGCTCTTTGATGGGATTTCCTAACCAAGCATAAACTGCACTCATCCCAGTTCAGTGAGAAGTGCAGTGATCCTGACAGATATTTTTAGCCATATTTCAGGTGCCTGTGTAAAGGGGCTGGTCAGTCAGGACACAGAGCTCAGCATTGCTGCTGGAGCACCAGTCAGGAAAGATAAACTGCAAATGGAAGCTGGAATTTAAAAAACCAGTGCAGGGCAGAGGAGAGCATCAGCAGTGGAAGGATCAGGTCACTCAGGGTCTTCCTCAGCTGTATCCTGAAGCATAAAAAACCTACAGTGGCTTTACCCAAATTCAGAAATGTGCCTGATGGCAACAGGCATCTGCAATCAATAAGTTCAGAGGAAGCTGGGAATAGGATTATGAATGTTTGTTGTTTTCAAAAAAGAAATACCAATTTTTAATTAAAATGCAGGAAGAGAATTTTTAGGGGCATTGGAAATTATATTCCAGCACTGCAGGTGGCTGTTGCTCATTGTATCCTTTGGCAGGACTGTCATGGTTTTTGAATTATGGCGTTGGAAAACCTTCTAAAAACTTGTTCTAAGAAAGGTAAAAAAATAATCTAATTTAGTGTGTTGAAGAAAATACTTAACAGTCTTGTAGAAATAATGTTCTAATTAACAGTCTTGGTCTGTATGAGCTTTTGAGTGAGCAGGTGCTGTCTAAAGCCAAGCCAGGTGAAGTTTATCCCTCTTGAGACAGTTCAAATACTGAGTAAACAGGAGCTTTATTTATGAATTAGTTTCTCTGATTAGTTCTGCCTTTCTATGCTGCATGAATTTGTGCATGTTTCTAGGATACATGTTAGCACTCAAGTTCATATTTTCTAAAAGTTTAAAACAAAAAAATCATTATTTATATACATCTTCTACTGTGACATTAATGGTAAATACTGTGAAGTGATCTTGGAGGTTTTTTCCAACCTTAATGATTCTGTGATTCTATGTGAGGAAGCTCCCAAGCACTTTGGAAGATGTTGGTGTTAATTTTCCTTCATTATTGCATTTGCCTTGATGCTTATTGGAGTAGGAAAAAACAACCCCCCCAAATGTTTCATAACAAAAAGCACAGAGCAAGTAAAACAGCACCTATTGATTTATTGCTGTTGTATTTCCACTGTCAGCTTACAGTCACCTTTGATGAGGAAAGCACAAGCCCAGTGATGGAAAGAGCTTTTTGTCAAGAACAGTTTTTGGTAGGAATTTAGTACCTGTACCAGATAGAAACTGGAAGGAGAATTTTTCTCTCTGTGCCTTTTAGTCATGTGAATTCTCCCCAAATTTCAAAAGCGGTGAGGAGCTGGAAGGATGACGGGTGACACAAGCAGGTTTTTGCACCGTGGCCCCTGCTCCCTCTGGCTTCTATAAAAACTCATTCTGCTCCAGCCCTGCACTGCTGATCCTTACAGCAAAAGGTGCAGACAAATGGAAAAATGGATTTTGTTAGTGTGAAATTTGCCATGCCCCTGTTTTAGGTTGATTTTAGGAGAATTGCCATGCCCCTATTTTAGGTTGGTTTACATTTGTCTGTATATTATTTGTGTGATGAGGGCTCAGCAGTTTCGATGCAAGACCAGGCTGAAGTTTGGGTCTGAGGGATCCAGGATCTCGTTCAGGGATCATGGACACTCTGTCAGGCAGGTGGCATTAGGTGTGCAGTGCAAGGCACCAAATAAAGACAAAATAGGCTGTTTCTTTTCTTTTTGGGTGTTACAGACCCATTTTCACCACACTGTTTTGAAGAAATTATGATTAATTGAGTATTTTAATTAGCTGCTAAATAGTTCCCTACTTGATCACGCTAATTACTTTTTCCTAATGTATGCTGTCTTCATCCAAGGGAGAGCCTGTGTCAGTGCTGGCTGCAGCTTCCCAGGTCTGCCTGTGCCACTGGAGAAAAGCCCATGGCAATGGGCTCTCTCTTCTGCTCCCTTATTTTTATTTTCAATTCCTTGTGTGGATTTATGCACTATAATTTTTTTCCTTTAGCAATTGACTTATAAGCTGAGTAGTGGAGACTTTGCACACTGAAAAAAGGCTCTTCTCTGCAACTGCTTTTCCACCTGGCTCTTCTCCTCTGGGTGAAGGGCCTAAGGGCACCAAGGGGCTTTTTTACTGGTTTTCTGTGGATGCTGTTCCCTGGTGTGGTGGTCAGATGTTCTAAACAGCAGCACCAGGAGACAGGACAGTCATCTTGCTTTTGCAGAACCAAGGCAACACTGAAAAGGTGCCATGCTTTGAAGGAAAACCTTTTAATTTTAGTTTCATTAGGTAATTTCCCCTAAAAACAGCACTGTAAATGAATACCTCAGTAATAAGTACATTGTTTTAAACAAAAATTAAATTAAAATATTTAAAGACCACAAAATCAGGTTGAAAATTGAGGGAAACTGCAGTTCATAAAAAAATTATTGTCTTGAAGGATTTGAGTCAATGCAAGAAGGAATTCTCTGCATGAATAAACTGTAATAATTTTTAAATAATTGCTGTTAACACTTTTGGTGACTACCTAAGTACACGCTGACATATGGTGTGTCAGCATGAAGCACTGATTTAGAGTTTGATGTTCTATACCAGTTTTCAAGCTGTTAGATGTAAGCTGGAGGAAGCGTTATGTAAGCAGACAGGTGGCAAGGATTCAGCAGCTTGGTCAGCAGGTGGGATTCTGGCCTGCTGCTCACCATGGAAAACCCATGCTTTCCTCCTACCTCATTGACCTCTTTTCCCCATCTCCACGTTTTGGTTTTTTTTTTTATTTTGCCACTTTTTTTAGCATCCTATGCTTTGCTGGGGGAGCATCCCCAGCCCAGCTGGGGTCTTTGAGGCACTACAGCTCTTCTTAAGGCAAAAATCAAAATTTCCTTTCAAGACAAGGGAGGAGGATGAAGAGTAGGAGGCACATTCTCCTTTTATGCCAGTGAAAAAGCTTCTAAAAGCTGCAGGTGAGCATTGCAAACCAGCTCTGTGAATTTTGCAACTTAAAAACATCCTATTTATTGTTCTTAAAAGCATGTACATTTTCCTCTGAGTTCCAAAGCGTGCATGCTTCAATAACCCCCTTTATGTACATTTTGTGTAATTTCTTGCTGCGGCAGTTGCAAGTGAAGATGCTCAGAGCTGTCTTTGGAAGCTTCAGCAGCTAGCTTTTGAAAAGGAAATGCTGGCACTTTTCCCAATTTTCTGCCATCTGTTGGAAACAACCTCCAGAAGCCCAAACTTGCACCTACTCTGTAAAAGTTTCCAGGTAGGAAATCAGAGCAATACAAAGACTGGATGTAAAGTAACACCATATTAGTGCAATGTGTGTGCAACTGCTTATTCCAGTTAGCTCCAAACCACACATAGTTTGGGCAGAGCCCCCACAGACCACGTGCAAGTGTCTAAGGTCACTTTGGCTCCTTTAGGGATGGCTTGTACATCCTGATTTATAGAAATTACCTACAAGAAGGTGTATCCAAGATGCTTGGCATAGAGAAGGAATAGTGGCTTGGTTGATTCCTTATTTTCCCCCTTGTCTTCCCTCCTCGCTTCTTCTTTTCCCCATCTTTTCACGCTGCTTTTAATTTTTTTTTCTGTAACTCACGAAGCTGCAGTTTTTTCTGGGGAAGCTTAACAGCAGACATGTACTGATTGTGGAGCAACATGAAATCTGTGATGTGAGGAGCAATTGAAGATGTCTCAGCTGGAAGCAAAGCTCCTTGCCAGGCTCAGCACAGCCAAATTTGTCAGTGCTCAGCAAGCAGCAGCAGATGTGGGGCTGGTGTTGAAAGCAGCAGGGCTGTGGGGAGCCTCAGGAGCAGGGAAACCTGGAGTTCATCTGTAGGGTGCTGGGAAATCACCTGTGCTGACTCTGACATCAAAGTCTGCCTAGCTCTTGCAAAAGGCACGTGCTCAGGGAGCAAGGAGCTCTCACACGTGCAGGAGACACTCAGGGTGAGAGTGGGGTTACAGGAGATGATGCTTTCATTCTTCCTCAGAGGAGGGTGTCCTTTCTATGCCCATCATCTATTGGACATACAAACCACACCCAAAATTTTATATTAATAACCCCCACGGGAATCTCAGCTGCTGGGTTGAGCACGTGTTTTAAAGAAATCATAGAGTAAGAGGGGAAGGAGACATTATGAGTAAATTTTACACACTGTAAGGATGTAGGGTTTTTGTGGCGCTTGGATTTTGGGGCCTTACACAACTTCAGCAAAAGTTGGGATTTCATTTTTTGCTTTTGGGTGTTATTATGATTGGATGAAGCCTTAATTGTTGAGGCCTTCAACAATTGCACTGCAGTAAATATCTGAAAAATGAATGTAAATAGAACTTAGCAAATGAAATGCGAGAATGTTTATTTGTGTAAAATGTGTCCTCATCTCTTGCAAGCAAATTTACATTTTTAAGGAGCTGCTTTGAAACACCATCTGCAGAAAACCCTTAATACTAAATAAATAAATCTTTATCTTCAGACTGGATTCACATGTAGAAATAACCAAATATATTCTTAATACAAAATAATTCTACAGCATCTAATGCACTCTGTCTAATGCATCATCATTTTAATGGATTCTGGTTTAATTGCTCATACCCCCCAGCTGAAAGCCACAGCTGAAGGTGGTTTTTCCTGGTTCTTCTGAAGACTTGCTGATATCCTGAGAAATTGCTGGAGTCATAGCCTAAGCTAAAACACTTCTGCTAAGCATTTTCCCTGCATTTGCAGTGGGAGTACAGCTCCAGCAAACCAAGCTGCAGGCCAGGGCTCTGGGTTGATGCTCATGGAGGAGTCCTTGGGTTTTGCACCCCAAGTCCCTGCAGCCTGAAAAAAATAACTGATGTGTCATATTTTGCTCTGGAAATCAATGCCATATTCCCAGTGAGCTCAGACAGAGTACTGATAATTCCTAATGTCGCTGTAAGCCTCAGGATAACAGCAGAGCTTTGCCATTTGATTCTGCAGGCTTATCCCAAATCAACCTCTATTAAAATGGAATTACTTTGCAGGAGTAAGTCTGGGAAGAGCTCTTGACTTTTCCTGATGGGTCCTAGTAGCTGTTCCCAAATTCTTGTGGGCACTTTAGTACTTCCTCAGATTGATGTATGTGTTACTCTTCCAATGGCCAAAGGTTACCAGAGGGAGGCAGGACATGAGTTCGGGTTTGGTGTCCCCTGTGCAGTGAAAAGTCCTTCTGGGATTGCTGACTGACCATCACAAGTTTGGGTTTGTCCTGGTGAGTTTTGGTTTCTATCAGTGCTGAGATAATGGCTCTGCAGACAGTTGGGGGGATTTGGAAGCTGTGTCTGTGCTCGCTGCTGGAACAGGGAGTGTGAGTCAGTGGGGGTGAGGATGAAAGCGAGTAGTTATAGATGGTGTCTGCTTAAGTCTTTGATAGCTTGTAGTAAAATCTTACCAGCAACTCAGTTCACGTCATGTCTTAAACTGCTTGTGAAATAAATATAACTGACAGCTGTGCACACAGCAATGCACCGTTTGTGCACAGAATATTTTTCATTTGAAGCAACCCAGAGGCAGAAATAGATGAAATGCTTGGAGCGGCAGCCTGCATACCCACAGCATGTGTCACTGCACCAGGGATGAGTGACACATGTCCTGATGGATTTGGGATGGCAGTCGCTCAGACACTTCTCTGTGCTGATCATGAAAACAGTGCCCAAATCTGATTTGAGATCTGAAAATGGGAAAAGTGATACAGGCAGCTGAAGTGTATCATTTACCTCAGGAAGCCTCCTCGCTTGGATTGCCAAGGGAAAGTTAGCAAGAGAAAACACCTTCCAGTCTTCAGCTTAACCCCCCTGGAAGGGAAGATGCCAGGATGTGACCAGGGCTGCAGGGTGAATGTTTATAGGGTAGTTTGCCTTTAATTTGCACCAGTGTCATATAGATTAATCTTGGGGAATTCCCCTGATAAAGTACACAGGTCTTTGTGACAAGCTTCTTTTCCTTTTTTTTTTTTTTTTGGCCATCTTGCATGTTTTCTTTAAAGAGAGATGGAGATCCATCCTATTCCCAGCTGTCCTTTTGCTCTCTTGGGTTGCAATGTTGTGTTACTTCATAAAGTCACTGAGATTGGAAAAGCCCTCCAAGATGATCAAGTCCAGCCATTTACCCAGCACTGACACTGGAAAGCCCACCAGTAAACCATGACCCAAATGCCACACATCTGTTAAATGCCTCCAGGGATGGTGACTCCACCACTGCCCTGGGCAGCCTCTTCAAGGCTGAACAGCCCTTCCTATAAAGAAATTTTGCCCAGTGTCCGATCTAAACCTCCCCTTGTGCAATTTGAGGCCATTTCCTCTGGTCTTTTCCATTTCCATGGACGGTGGTCATTGTCAGTGCTGGGGGCTGGAGCTCTGTGTGCTGCTGTAGATTTGTTAATCATCGTGCTGGAGGCAGGGATGAAGTCAGTATCTGTTCATGAGAGTTTGTCATTAGTGCTGACATTATTAGAATGCCTCATTCCTTTCTCAGTAGGTGTTGTTTTAGATGTATAACAGAAAAAGGGAATCTATACTACAGCTAAAGATACTCCTGAACAGTGTATTTATAGCTCTTGTTACACTTTGATGGTTGTGGGTTGTTTGCTGGGAAAAAAATGTTCTTTCTGTTGTATTTTATGAAGAATTGGTGACATCTGGTGATCACTTATAATGAGCCCTCTCAAGACAGAAATAAACCTTTTAGTCACAAAGATTTGTCTTGCAACGTGTCTGAGAGAGCAACTGCAATTAGCACAGAATCCCTGCCCCCGCTCAGCTCGGGAACATTCAGAACCTGTGCCAGGGCAAATACTGGTTTGAGCATATTGCAAAATGAAAAAGGCTGTTCCCTGGCTCTTAGGTCTAATTGAATAAAGGCTTATCCAAATGAAAAGGGCAGCACTGATGCTCTGGTCCCTGTGAGATGGGTGCAGGGAGCTCCTGGTAATGTCAGGGGGGATGTTTGCAGGATCAGAACGACTCTGTCTTCAGATAAATGCATTTATATTTGTGGGCAGAGGGTAGAGGCTGTTTTACTTCAGTTTTGTCATGTGGTTTTGTAGTCTAATAAGGCAAAAGTGAAATAATGGAAAGCTGTTTTGGAGTGCTGCAGTGTATTAATGATGAATTGATCAGGTGGGAAGGTTCCATGAGTCTGCACAGTGCTGGGCTTCCCAGTTGCCATTGAAGCCCTTCAAGTGTACCTGGATATGCTGCCAGCAGCCAGATGGGCTTTTTGCCTCTCCCATGAGGAAAGGCTGAGAAAATTGGGGTGGTTCAGCCTGGAGAAGAGAAGGCTCTGGAGAGATCTTAGAGCAGCCTCCAGTGCCTAAACTGGCCACAGGAGAGCTGGAGAGGGACTTTGCACGAGGGTCTGGAGAGACAGGACAAGGGGGAATGGTTTCAAGCTGACAGAGGGCAGGGTTAGATTGGGTATTAGAAGGAAATTCTGTGAGGGTGGTGAGGCCCTGGCACAGGTTGCTCAGAGAAGCTGTGGACTTCCCATGCCTGGAAGTGCTCCAGTTGAGATTGGATGGGGCTGGAGCAACCTGGTCTAGTGGAAGGTGTTCC